>MJUU01030094.1:2674-23640 GCA_002080025.1 Modiolus philippinarum
CAGCTAGCCGAAGAGCTGCATAAGCCCGTCCGTCGAAAGTTTGAGAAGAGGCGCGTGGTGGTGGGTGGGATAGATGATACCTGGGCAGCCGATCTCGTGGATATGAGCGCCTTCGCCCGCGATAATCGAGGTTATAAATTTCTCTGGAGCATCATCGACGTCTTCTTCAAGTATGGTTGGTTGGTGCCGCTCAAGGATAAGAAAGGTGCGACGGTGCGCGATGCCTTCCGAGCCGTCTTCAAGGATCGCATCCCGCAGAAGCTTTGGACGGATAAGGGCTCCGAATTCTATAATCGGGAGGTAAAAGATATATATGGTGTATACCGTCTCATCGAAGCACTTGATATGGTAGCAGAATCCCGAGGGTACGTGCTTCTGGAGGATCTTGGTATGAAGTTCGGATGGCTCGCCCCCTTCCGCCTTCTGCTTGAAAAGCTTCAGAAAGCGCTCCAGCAGCTGCATGAGTCCGTCTACGCCAGCTTTTCGCGGTTCGGGTCCCACCTTGGTCGTGAAGCACTCGAAGTATGCGTAGACGACGAATGGCAACTTCATCGACCGAATATGGTCTTGGAAACTGACGTAGCTCCCTTCGCTCGGCATCTCGATTTTCACCGCCTTCATCTGACTGCAATATCCCATGTGCTGGTCGAGCTTTTCTTGCCGAGTGAAGTGATTCAAGCATCGGCGGCAGAAGTAGGCTTTCCCATCGTGATCGCTCACCTCCGCCGTCAAGAAGCCGCGAGAGATTCTTCACCCAGCAGTAGTGCTGCGTCTCATTATTAGCCACTAGCATGAGATCCACGTGCTTTGCTCCGGCATCATCCTTTCCGGATATCCTCAGCGAGTAGATCCCTCCCCCCTTCCTCGTATCGAATCCATATACATTGACCTTAATCCCCTCGTTGAGCCTCTCGAACCTATCGATTGCTCGGAAAGAGACTGGGAAGTCGATGCCGTCGAATCTGAGCTCGTCCGCCCACTTTTCGTACTGCTTGACTCGGTCGGCATGCTTCTGATCCACCTCCTCGTGATGAAGAGCCGAGAGAATCGCCCATTTGAAGCACTGCTGATCCTCATTTTTCACGTTGAATATTGCCTTCTCGCTATCTTGACCGCGAGCTTCTTAGGAAGTGGGATATATGAGCTTCCCTTGAGGGGGTTGTACTCATTCAGCTGAATCTCCAGCTTCTCAATGTGCCCAAAGGTCCATCCGCTTCCCTTTTCCTGGAATGCTGCCATGCTTTCCTTGATCTTATCCTCCATCTGCGCTATCTCTTCGTCCAAATCTGCAGACTCGGTGATTACCCTCAAGGCCGATCGGAATGTTGGATTGATGTAGTTATTTTCACCAGTCGCCGGGTTAATCCTCACCATCTCCACGTGGAGGAGTATTTCCACTTTCAACCCCTTCTTTTCCGCCAGCCCCTCCGAAATCGTGCTTCGGATTTTCCCCCAGCTTAGCCTGATGAAAGTCTCCACGTCTAGCTGCGTCTTGGGCTTGATGTCCACCGTGCCAAATACCCCACCCACAGCCTCCCGCTTATCCACAACCTCGATATGGTCTGCAGCTTCTTCAATGCTCTGCTCCACCTTCTCGACCAGCTGATCTTTTTTCAGCCGGGAGATATTGGTGATCCCCCTCCGCCTCGCTATCGCCTTGAGCTGAGCCCTGGTGAGTACTTCCCGGCGCTTGAATTTCCGGTCGGTCGCCGATTCAATGAGCCGCACCAAATCCATCTTATTTTTTCTGCTATATCCCTTCACCCCTTCCTCCTTGGCGATTTTCCTCAGTTCCCCCATGGTCTCGACCACCCTAAATTTCCCTCCGATTGGCTGATCGGCATCGTCTCGCCGCTTGGTATGCCTCCAGCAAAGCCCATCTTTCCCCGGTTTGCCCTTGCAAAGCTGCCTCTTCTTCCTTTTCACTGGGGTATTGCAGAATTTCCGCATTTCGGGGGATGAAGTTGGTCTGCTATCTTCGCAGACGGAATCTTCGTTGCAATCCATGATTATCTTGGATGGCATGATTTTATATATACTTTTCAAATTTGTAAGATTTTTAATGTGATCTGATGATTTTTCTCGATCACCAGAATTTTGCATAGTGTTACTATTTATAGGATTTCGACCGGTATTTATATTACCTAATCCCAGTAAAGGCTTGGGGGAAGGTCGGGAAAATTTGCATATGGCCAAAATAATTTGCAATTTTTTTTCCCTGCATACCTTCGGACCCCTGCGAAAATTATTGAAATCTCATCAGGAGCATATTTTAGGAATTTTGGTAAGATTCTTTCTCCTTCCCTTAGTCTCTGGCGCGAATGATTTGTGAAAATGCCATTTTCCCCCGAAAAAAAATCAGGGGAGGTAATTCAGTAAAAATTACGCCAGAAAATAATCTTTTCCGACGAGGTATTTCCCCATCGGAAAAGACCTTCCACGCCCTGGAGCCTTGCCTCCCAGCACTTTTCAGCATCCCCATCTCGCTCAAGATCCATTTGCATTCCGGGCCCCCAAATTTGGGGTTTGATGCAGAATTTCTGCTTGAAAAATGGCTTTGGGGCAGAATTGTCATTATGACACTACTAATGAGGTTAACAGCCAGTATTAGAACAAGAACAAGCTGTTACCAATTGAAAAGTTTGTAATAAAATAAAAATAAGGGTGAATGAGATGACCATAGCACACATTCGGAAAGGAAACAAATGGGTAAGGACAGGGAATTTTGCCTCTATAAAATTTCAAGAATGCCTGCTCTTTGATCGAAAAAGGGTGACTTTAAATTTCACAGAGCTGGAGAGTGACGTTCTCCTACACAGTGTTTGTGCAAATTTTTTGAATAAGCTATCTATATAATGAAAACTGACAACTCCATATAAATAGGGTCCATCAACAATCATCTGGAGAACACTTTGGAAACATATCGTTAAATTTGCATTTTAAGAATTATAAAGACATGTGATCCCTCTAAGTTTTCGTATTGAACGTATAATGCTGCGTTCTAGAAATTTAAAACATGGCATTTCCTTTCTATGAATACAAGTTACATAGAATTTCTGTGGAAAACATAATTATAAAATAACAAAATATCCGAAATTTGGTACAATTGAGATGATTTATAAACATGATAAATGACAAGTCGTAATCCTGGTATTGGATACCAATCAATAGCTTATTTGCTTATAACTCATTACCATAAATGTAAGAAAGATCGAAATGGTTCCACAGTGTATTCCATCGAACATTTGACGAATAAAGAGCCGATAAACAATGTACAAAATTGTAATGGAAACTAGAGTGTGACATGCCCTCGGGCAATAACAACTTTCTTGCCTCGAAACTGTAGGAGGAGATGCACTGACAAACTATGAACCTCTGCGGGTGGACTGGGGTAAAACTTTCATTTAAATAAGAGGATGCATTTCATATATATTTAGATGAAACGATAGGCTCAGAAATAGCTTATAAACCTGAATTATAGAAAAAATCAATTTGGTAGAATGTGGTCTTCAAATGTACCAAACATTACGCAAATATGGAAATATAAGTGTATCTCTACATTATTCGATTGCTCACAAAAGTCACTAGAAGTCGTGTGCGTAATCGTATCATTATATTTGCAATATCTGTTATATTAAGACTAATACATATAAAACATGTTATTTCATCCAGAGTAAGTTGTTGTGTAGTTCGACACATGATCTATGATTAGCAGTACAGTTGTGTATAGACATAAACTATCACAAATAAACAAAATGTAAATCAGCATTAAATGTTTATTTTTTTTTTAATATTTTAAATACTAAAATTAGTTTTGGGTCGTCCAACAGTCAAACCAAAGTATTAAGGTAATGCAATGTTTGGAACATTATGATCAATAAGCAGTAAAGTGATATGGAGTAAATGCACTTGAGACAAAATCTCTACAAATACATGACAAAAACAAGCAATGGAACAAGGCTTTAATTATTGTTTTTCATCTTGAAGTCGCCATTAAGCCTTCAACAAGGAGCTATGCTCATACCTATTAGTAATTTCAAGACGGCCCCAAGCACCGATTTGAGCGGAATTCATTGCTAGATGTCGAGCAACACTACATCCATAATTCAAGACTCATGGATGTGAGATATTCAACAAACATAAAATTAACTGACAAAGTGTTCTTACAACTGCTGTCATCCGTTGCCCGACAAAAAGACTAATAGAAGACAACATTTAAACAATCACAGGGCACTCATCGAGTTTATAGTAAGACAAAAATCATGAGATGTGGGCACAATAATCAGGTGGTCAAAATAAAAATTGCCAAAATTTGAAAGTATGATAGAGCATCCATATAAGAAATTCTCTCAAGAATAAGTACATCATAACTGAAATGTATATAGAGCAAACACTTTCAAAGGAGGAAAGTTATTAAAAACAAATTATGAATGACATTTTGATTAATTAATTAAGAGTTTCCTATCGTTGCGCAATGTCTTAATCAAATCAAGGCAAGTTAACCGTCTCAAGAGGTTGAAAGAAGATACCAAAATTTTTCAGTTCCCGTAGACGCCTGCTCTTTTTCAAAATCACTGGAAACTTATTATTGCCTTATCATTTATTTTTCTATATTTGTTAGGCAGGATTTTCGTGTAAAGACCTTACTACAATACGACTGGAAAAGCTATCAGTCTACCTTGAAGTACTTTCTCGCATCGGGTTCACTTTAATTTCTATTTTGAATACATACCTGTGAATAATTTGACAATCGGATAATTTGTTATTTGATATGTTTGTTTGAAACCAAAAAATGAAAAACAAATTATTTTATTTGCGGTATAGCTGCTGGGTCAGGTGTTTTCGATCCCCTCCCCACCCCCAGTAAGTGGAGAACGGATTTTTCTTTATTTTTAACAAAGTAATTTTTTGGTATGATTAAAGAAAACAACAAATAACATGGTATATCTTTTTGAGAAGATTAATGCAATTAAGCACCTTTTTCGATTTTTGACAATATAGTATTTTTTCAGTGATGTCATGTTAACTATTACACTTTTTCAATATAATTAAGATACTTTTAAATTTTTCAAAACATGGTCACTATTTTATACTCACCTTACTTGGGAAGGGACATACCTTTGTTCAATTTCTTTATCATCCATCCAGTCTTCATTATCTGCCATGTCAGCCCTACCCTGTCTCCAATGTCCCAATGACAATATGTATAAACGGAATTTACAGTAACTTCGGTATTTAGGTATTTGTTTTATTCTGAAAAAATAACATTATTCATTATCAAAAGGACCTCCAGCTTGCAATAGCAGGGATCAGGGAGAAATATGGTTACCTTTTTAGTGCTTGTCTGTGTTTCTACCTTATTGCTAAAAAAAATATTAAAAATAAAAAAAATAAACAAACAAAAAAAAAAGAAGAAAAATTAAATAAATAGTAAAAAAAAAATACAATGTACCGATGTTGAAGTAGTTTGATTGATTTCTTGGCGAGAAGTGTTAAGTATACTGTACAATTATAATAAAGACTAAAAAACATCAATGTACATGTAAAACCATAAAGCATTATATAAGTAAACATATGTGTTAAATATTAAAAACATAATAGATTGATTGATTGATTGATTGATGTTTTACGCCAACTTCAGCAATATTTCAGCTATATTTTGGCGAGAACTGTTACGTAAGTTGAACAATTATAATAAATATATAAAATATCAATATAAAACCATTAAAGCTTTACACAAGTAAAACAAAAGTATAAAATATAAAAAACATCATATGAGAAATGACAGTTTAACTGTTACATTATTACAACTATAAATTAAATACATTTAAATCTTACTAAATAAATTGATTGCTTTTAAAAATTGAACGATTTTGTCGCCAGCGACATTCAATTAAAATATGTTGAATTGTATAAGGACAATTGCATGGAATACATTCAGGTGGATCATCACTGTTGAGGATAAAACGTATGTCCAATACGACATCGGGTCAATACCTGTTCCCTACGGTTTTAAACACAGGAACCGACTTGTTTACCGACGTCTGACTGTATTCCATGCAGTTTATTATTTATTTGCAGATCCCATTTGGCCTGCCATAACTTTAAAATGTATTTAACGATTAAAGGCTTCATGTCAGTGTACGGTAATGGACAATCCGCCGTCTCGTCATGTAGTGTATCCTTAGCTTCCTGGTCAGCAACTGTGTTTCCATAGAAGAAATGTCAGTTTAACTGTTACTATATCAGAATCTTCAAGATAAAAAATTAAATTTTACTAAATAAATTGATTGCTTTTAAAAAATGAACGATTTTGTCGCCAGAAATGTTTGTAAAAAGGTCTTTAAGACAATCAGCGGAATAAAAATTCCGACTGATATCGGCAACATCTACACATTCAATTAAAATGTGTTTGATTGTATAAGGACAGTTGCATGAAATACTTTAAGGTTGGTCGTCACTGTTAGTATAAAACTATGTGTTGTTCTGGTGTGTCTAATGAGACATCGGGTCAACACTACCTGTTCGATGAAGCAGATTTGAGTCTTATAATTCACGGGGCGCACTACCAAACAAAAGTCTTTCATTTAATTCAAATTACTTTTTACTTTCCTTTTAAAAATGCTGAAAAAGGTTGTAGGATTTTGGTATTTTGAAAGGTAATGTGTTAACACAACTGCAACGTTTGTCTAAGATCCTGTGTAAACTGTACAATGATTAAAGCTGGTGACTTTCAACGTGTTTGAACCGTTAATCTTCACATAATCATTCCCAATATAAAATTTATCTTATGTAATGACTGTTCTAATTAAAACAAAACATCTTTTTCTATCAATATTTACTCACAAACGGACTAAGGTATAGCAAAGTAATACGCAAGTGTATTGTTTGGGACATTTAACTTAAACGTTCTTTCATGTCTGAGTGCTTGTTCATTTTTGAAGGCCTTGTGTTGACTTTAAGATAAAAAAAAACAAGAAAGTTGTTCCGTTTGCTTAACATTACCATACATTGGTGGGATTTTGTCTCATATACATTTATATCAGACATTTCATTCATTAATTAAATATTTTCTGAAGAGGTCACAAAGCTACAACTGCGTTGTTCTATTTGCTTAAACTTTCTTATGACTATTCTTAATTAGCATATTTTTTTCAACTACAGATTAAATCTATCTTCAAACTGTCACAACTGTCAAAAGGCATCATTAAGTACAGTATAACGGTCATGCATTGATTTTTAACTTTACCTTATTATAAGGTTGGGGTGTTTGCTTATTGTGCAGTATAAGAAAGCTTAATCATGAAGAAACAACAACAAAGGAGTTTTCCATTTGCTTAACCTGAACATGTATTTGTAGGGATTTTTTTCCGATGTACATTCATATTATACCCTTTCAACTTTTAATTTCAAGTTTTCGAAAGAGGTCACAATCAAGGACATTTTAGGGACATCTGACATTAAATATATTTCATAACATTAAAACAATTAAAACATTTGTAACACTGCCACATTGATTCATTAACAACAGAGAGTATGATAAGAGGTTGTGAAAACACAGGTGCCGGATATGCATATTTTTAGACTTGTACTGAGCCGGACTCAGCGAGCTTAACCTAGTTATTGGCCCAATTCAAAATAAAAACCCAGTGTGGATCAACTATTTTAATTAGCCGGTGAACAATTGGTAAAAACCTGAAAAACACAACAATCAACAATCATAAGTTATGTGTCCAAAACAATGAGAATCTATATTCATCTTAGGCTACCGTAATTATGAGTAGAATATCAACATATTTAGATACACAATAATTTGCATAAATAAACACAAATATGACGTGTGTCTGTGTATAATATTATACATGGAGTTCCGGTATAGTCACGGAAGAATACAGTTGAATTGCTGTAACACACGGAATAAGTGTTCCATAATTATATCTGGATGTATTTAAATGTCACTAATTGCTTGCCGTACATGCTATATTTATACGAATTATGCAACTGAATATCGGTTGTTTATCTTCCTCTTGTAGACGGAAATAATACATAAAAACTTTAAATACTTTGTTGAAAGTTGTAAATATAATTATAATCAACAGTTGTACGTTTCTGTGTGAGATGAACATTCCGTAAAAATCGATATTTATAGCGATTTATGTAATTAACGTGTAGAGCTGATATTCACAATAAACTGTTGTGTAGTAACGTTAAATGGATCAATCTTCATCCAAATATAATGAAAATATAATTATAAAACTTACACTGTTGTTGAACTAGGTTCTAAGTTCCAAACTAATATCTGGACAAAACGTTTGCCTGTCGTATGATCTGATGACACGCGAGAAAGGTGGAACAGGGAAAAGCAAAGATGTGTCACTCAGTCCCGGGCACACGATA
The DNA here is from genome assembly GCA_002080025.1 of Modiolus philippinarum. Classification (NCBI taxonomy): domain Eukaryota; kingdom Metazoa; phylum Mollusca; class Bivalvia; order Mytilida; family Modiolidae; genus Modiolus; species Modiolus philippinarum. The sequence continues at coordinate 11,072 of MJUU01030094.1, forward strand.
CACACGGAACACTTCCCATAATAAATATAAAGATAAATTTAGATGTAACAATACACTAATTGTGACAATACAAGACTGGTAACGAGGTTGCAAGCTATGACGTGGGTCTCGATGGGGAATAAGCGGGAAGCGGGATTGGCCTTTTTAAGCAGGCGGGAAAAGGGATCTTTGCAAAAAAGTGCACGTAAAAACTGGAAAGAATGTCGAGTGTGAAGCGGGAATTACTGAAAATTGATCCCCGGAAACCGGGAAAAAGCAGGCTCTTTAAGAGGCTTTGTAAAATATTTTCCCGCTCGGAAAACGGGAAAATGGAGAAAAATTGCCGGGATTTCGGGAAAGGAACCCTCCATCGAGGCCCCTACCGCTTAATTTTGTTAATGCCGGTACAAGTCCGGCTATCCCGAGGTTTCTATCGTTACTTATGTTTGTCTCTTGTCTTAATAAGTGTTTTTCTGGTGCAGTCTCTTGTGAATTGTGTCATGTGATTATAGTTTTCGGCATTGTAGGTGTTGACTGTTACCTTTTGTTTTTAATGAAATATCAAGGATGTTTTTACAAGAAAATCAGTAGATACTGATACGTGTATAAACCTTTTTTTGATTATTAAGTGGATATCAATGTGTTGCTGACAAGGAAACAGAGAATAGCATTAGGGAGCCACCATTTGATTTCTAGTGGTGGGTGGGGCTATGGTCAAATTTTTCATCCTGGATTTTTTTTAGTGTAACCTCTATCCTTGCTTTTTATTTTTGTTCCAAGCCTGTCCTGGATTAACCCGCAAAGTCATCCTGGATTTCTTTTTTGCTATAGGTAACCGTCCTGTCTTTTTTTTTTTAAATTTGACCATAGCCCCCCCNCTCCCCGCTAAAAAATCAAATGGTTGCTCCCTTATTCATGCATTATTTTAATTATTTTACAACATCTTGGGATACCGTTGTTCCATTTCTTCTTTTTACCATTCATTTGTCATGTTTGTAGAAACTTCGTCTCATGTGCATGTACTCCATACCCATTCATTGTTTATTCGAATGACCAAATGCAAAATTTATTTCGGGATTTTCTTATTCTAACAACGGGATATCAGAGGATACTCGCTCACACTGGGTCAAACAAGAATTATACTGAGAATGTTATCATATTTGATCAACAATATTTTTATCGATTGTGGAGGCCGCATTTTCAACAGACGATCGAGGTTCCCATCCTAGTGGAAACAAACTGATAGCTGACATTTTTCTTTACTCGTACAAGGCCAAATTTTTACTAGGGCTAACAACGAAAAAAACTTTAAGCCCAGTCATTTAATTTCAGCTTCTGCTACTGAAAAGATGTACTTTATTTTGATGATCTAAAGTCTAAGGAATTTTTACACCAGATCTATCCCAAAGACTTGAAATTAAAGAAATTACTAAAACACCTACTTCAGCTTCGTACTTTGTATCATTTGATATACATTCACGATGATGGACGTTTGAAATCGAAGCTTTATGTCAAACGTGATGATTTTAACTTCCCAATTGTGAACTTTCCATTTCTAAATAGCAACTACCTACTTCTTAAGCTTATTACCTTACAGTTGATTCGTTACTGTCGAGCATGTGATTTTATTAAAAGACCAAAAACACTGCTCAGTCACAGATTTGTTCAGCCATTGTTGCTTTCATTCCTCCAGAAAATTTCCTGTCAGAAATTATATGGCCGTCACCATCACATCATAGAAACATATAACGTGTCTGTGTCCTAGATGAAAACTGACATTTTCAGTTAGATTTCACGTCTTCGTGGATTTGATTTAACCCTAGAATTGACTTACTGATAGTGTGACTGGTTTCCCTAGCAGAGCAAGAAATGCTTACCTTTCCGTAACACCTGATGTCACCCCCAGTTTTCACTTCTAAAGTGGGTGGCCAAGTAGTTAAGGTAGTTCTACACACACACACACACACATATATATAGACCCACTGTAGTCTATCATCACAGTGTGAGTTCGCGCCCCGCTTTGTTTATTAAAAAAACAAGATTGCCACGCGTAGCCCTATGCCTCCGTCGCACAGGAAACTTCAAACCCTATTGTTAGAAAATGTTAGAAAATGTGTAAGTAATTAGCTTCCTGTGTTGTATTGATTAAAACAAGTGCACCAATCACGAAAATAGAATTTACAAAAGCATTACAGATGCAAGAGCGAGATACTAGTTTTAACAAATTCCTGGATTAAATATATAACATGTGAAAGAATGGTTTAACATTTCAGTCCTCTTGTTTTGTTTCCATAGCAACCCAACACTCCACTATCTCTTGCAACCAATTTTAGACAACCTTTGAAAAATGAGGCAGGAGATCCAAATATAATGTAAGTATTTCAGTTTGCTGAAATTAATCCTTTAAGCTCCCTTTAAAAAATTATAGTGTTGTCTATACATTTTGCTGAAAAAGTAAAAAACTGAATACTTTTTATACGACCGCAAAAAATTTGAGGTCGTATAATGGTACGGCACTGTCGTCGTCGTTGTCTGTAGACACTTTTGTTTTTGTTTGTTTGTTTGTTTTTTGTTTTTTTTTGTTAATAACTTAAGTTCCAGTTGATCAATCCTTATGACATTTTAACACTGTTTTTGGCACAAAAGGAAGGCTTTGATAGATTTTTGATTTTATGGCCCCTCCTGTTTTAAAAAAGGGGGCCCAAAGGGCAAAATTGGGTGTTTTCACATATTTCACTGTATAATTTTTATTAATGATGGGATTTGGATGTGGTTTCTTTCATTTCCAATCAATAAGTAGGGTGTCAACAGATTGCACGTCGCATGTCAGTAGTATGTCAACAAAGTTAACGTTGATCCCCAGTAGAAATAAGTAACCGACATGCTTGTATGTAAGATGGCCTGTTCTGCAGTACAAAGTTTTAACATTGGACTCTATACTTATTTAAGATCTTCTCTTCTAAAAGTATTCTGTGTTTACTTTTAGTTTCCACATTCTTTTATTTGATCTGCATGGAAGGGACATATAAGTTAGAGACGTGGCCATATAAAGAAATTTAGCTTACAATAACGTCAGTATTTATTAAGGTCTTTCCCGACTCCAGTCGGAAAGACCTTATAGTAATTCTTCTGATTATTATTATTATTATTATTATTAAGGTCTTTCACCACAGTGAAAGACCTTATAGTAATTCTTCTGATTATTATTATTATTATTATTATTATTATTCTTTCCGCCACCGATGACAAAAAACTACGCCACATATCACTTCGATACTTGGTGAGATGATTCGGTCTTACATTGGGATTTCAAAACTTAGGGCCACGTATCGATCTATTTTTAGTAACGGAGTTATCTCCCCGAACACTGTTTATCTTGTGTTCAGATCTCCTCATATCAAAATTCTGAATGGGGGAAAATGTTTGATTCATCCGCAGGATGATTTGTCATGCAAAAAAAAATTTTTGGGTCGCGACCCCGATTACGCGTTTTTGACCCCTAAATATGCAAATTTCTCAAAGTTATCGGATTTCCACCAAATTTGGTTTCCAGGTAGCCTTCATGGTCTTGATCACAAATCTGGGGTCAAAAAATTTTTTTCGTCCGCCATTTTCAAAATGGCGGCCATTTGAAATTTTGTTACCGGAATATCTCGGAAACGATAAAAATTTTCTCAAAATAATATATTGCAAAAATACTCCTCTCATTGATATCTCAATTTTATTCAATAGGCGCGAAACTCTGCGGTGAACCGTTTTTGAGTTATAGCCCTTGACGCGTTTCGGTAAATCAGTTTTTTGCGAATAACTTTTAAACGCTTACAGATAATATAGTAAACATATATGTTTAAAGTGGTCAGCATGAAAAGACCTTCAATTTGAGTTCCAGGTTGAAGGTCATCGGTGACCTTTGACCTTGACCTTTGACCTTGTTATCTGATGAACTCAGAAACCGTAATAGATGGCTGAAAAAGTATATCAGCAAAAATGTTCATCATGTCAAGGGCTACATTTGTCTCATTTGGACTGAAGCTCTCCGATGACTCCCTGAAGAGTTATTGCCCTTGACGCGTTTCAGAAATAGGTTTTTTGCGTATAACTTTTAAACCCTTACAGATAGTATGGTCATGTAACATATCAAATTAATCAGCAAGAAGAGACCTTCAATTTGAACCCAAGGTCAAAGGTCATCAAGGTCATCGGTCAAGGTCATAGCCACTTTTTACGTTTTTTTTTTTTATCGTAAAATCTTTAAAACGATTAGAAATGGCTACTCTAATATATTGGAGACAATGTGCATCTCATCAAGATGATTTTAAACATGTGACATGACAAAACATAACACTAAACACAACATTGACTGGGAAAGACCTTGCAATTGTTCTCTGAACAATTGTCTTTTTAATTTTTTATAATAATTGGACCCTATTAAAAAATACCTTCAAAGGCATACTTCTCTGAAAAAAATGACAATATTGCGCCCAATTTTTCTAATAGCAAGGTTCCAGGTGAGCGAAACAGCCTCTTTGTTATTTATAACAAAAAAAAATATTTGTTGTGCAATGGCCACAAATTAACTATAGAACAAAATAAAAATGGTATAGTTGGTCACGATTAAAAAGTGAAAAAACACAATATACAAATAAAAAAAACATCTAAAAATGACACAAATTGGAAGGAAGGAATGTTTGCCCAACGTTTCGGCCGTATGGCCTTCGACTAGGAGACTACAGGGCTGAAATACGGAGAAGAAAGTGGAAATGACCAGAAAATGCAGACCAAATGGTGTATCACAGATATTACCTGTTAAATTCGTGCCAAATCTTGAACATTATCAAAAAAGAGAATAAAGGTAGTCCCCTAGTTGAAGGCCATACGGCCGAAACGTTTGGCAAATATCCCTTCCTTCCAATTTCTGTCATTTTTAGATGTTTTTTAATTTGTATATTGTTTTTTGTATTTTTTAATCGTGGCCAACTATACCATTTTCATTTTCTTTGTTATTTATACTGTCAACGATGGCAGGTGGGATCAATATACTCTCTGTTTCAGGAAACTCTATTTATCGAATTAGATGTAGAGTTCCAGCAAAAGAGATCAAAAGGGACAAACTTGTTGTATTTGCATACATATCATTTCATCTGGCATTTAGAATACAAAACATGTAATTTATAGTATAATATAATTATGTATGTAATAATGAAATTGTAAACTCGTTTATAATGTTAAAAGATAAATGCACATGAAGTTAAATCTCTGCAAAACATTGTTAATACCAATCAATGGAACACCTCTATTATTGTTGTTCTTTATCTTGAAGTCACCGTGAGAATTTCAACAATGAGCTTTGCTAATACCTCATACATTAAGTAAGTTTAATATGTTTGAGCGGAATTTATTGAAAATTCTCGAATAACTCTATGCCCTTGTTTATGTTTACATATGGAAGTGGAGTCGACAACACACCTTAAATCAACTGGCTAAGAGTTCGTACCAACGTTGTCATTGGTTTACATACTGTTCAGTCAGAAATCTACCATAATAATTCACTATCACTCTGTTGAAATTTTGTTGAAAACTAAGAAGTATCTCCCTCATGCAAAACTCTGTCCATAGCTTATTTTGGCTTTAATTTTAAATCATATTGGTTATTTGTTCTCTATAAGTTTTTAAGCAACTTTGAGTTTATGTTCTTCCAAACGTTTAGATTTTATCTGCACTGAAGAGACATAAGTTGTCGAAATGTGTATATGCAGAATTTAAATTCATCGTTACTTCGGTATTTAGTCATCTGCAAGTGAGCTGTGTAAATGTTGAATCTATTTTTGTGATTCTGGTGATCAATATGCAGAAAGATATCAACTCTGTCGTACTTGAAGTCTTTTGTTACGATAGTAACAGTTGTCAAAATATATGTTTGAATTTTAGGAAAATTGACCTTGTAACAAACAAAAATTCTAAAATAAAAAAGAAAGGAAATGGGGTAAATGTCAAGTTTAATTGAACTTAAAAGTGAAGTACAACAGTTATGATAAAAAAAAAAAGAAAAACAATATTTTCACAAAATGGGCATCTTTTGTTAGCCGGTCACATTCTCTGCACTATCTTGTTCAATTTTTTTCATATTTTTGACAAATTACATAACTCAACACATTGAAACAAAAACAAAATTCTTACAAACAGTAGTCTTCAATTTAAGACATTACAATTTAAATTTTCAAATTCAACAAAGTACATATTAAATTCAGTACTCAACTCCCTTGTTTTATTTATATTTGCCTGTTTACCAGAACACAAAATAAACAAATATGCTGCTTTACTAAAAATAATTACTGAAACACATGACAACATAACACATGACCACAAAGCTGTGGCTTTCTACAAAATTTCAATAAAATGTTGATTTTCTGTAATGTCATTGTAACAGCTGTCGTGATAACATCAATTTTCTGCTGTTATTAATTTTTATAATTAAAGATGATTTTGTATGTAATTATATCGATAGCGGTGATTTACCGAGTTTCCGTGTAAAAAATGTATTCGAACTGATTGAGTAAAGGATTTTTAGTCACTGTCTAAACATGTCGTAATCATGTAAACGTCTAAACGTATTGACATTAAAAAAAGTCCGTATGATAGTTGCATCTAAAATGTCTGTAGATTAAAGGCAAACTATATTTTAAAAAGCGTAACTCACTAATATTAGTTACCTCAAGTTTTTGCAGGGTTCATACTGATAGTGCTTTAGTTGCGTGGCGTTTTTTATTTTATTAATATGCAGTTTTCTTCAAATTATCACGCTTTTATTTTGCATATTTAGGGATTTTTGCGATTGATATTAAAAGAAATGTCGACGAAATAGTTTGCCATTTTCTCATAATCCCTCTTTATGTCACGTGGTCAGCATTTTATAACACGTTTGCTTGACCTACATTCCAAGGCGTGTATTTACTTCTTCAGTGTCAGAAAATGCAAATTATGAGGATCATAAATAAGGTAGGGCATATTTACTTTGTGCGTGTGAATGCATGTTTGCACATATAATACAACTTGACTTTGACACTTTACTGATAAACATGATAAATGCGTTTGAACGGTTTCGATAGGTAGCCTATTTTTTGGTTCACACATGGAAAATGGATTCGTAGCTTCTAATACGGAAGCGCGATCCAAGTCTATTCGCTATTTGCATGATTTATCGGTCGTCTCTATATTTTCGTTCCATTGTTCTAATAATTTCAGGCCTACCGTAAAAAGTATCTCATGATTCACGAACCATGATTTTTTTGGGGGGACTGACCACCTTGGTTGAAAAAATAGTCTAGCCCTCACTCTGTCCAATAGCAAAAACTGGCTCAACAAAATAAAAAAAAAAATGGGGAAAAAGACAATCCGGCTCTTAAAGCGGGCACATAAAATTTCTTGTGTCTCGGATGAAACATCCAGCCCCCTTCCCTTAATATCAAATGTCCTGGGACTAATACTCTGATACTCTACTTTGTGTTTTCTCACTTATTACACAGTTGCATCCCATCAATCAATCCGTAATAAGCAATAGGCGTGTTTTAGGACAACTCTCTGTGGTCAAAATAGTTAACTTAAGTCATGTAAGCAGGAAGTTGTATCAAAAAAAGTCTGATCGATTCATCTTTGTTTAATTGACTGGCGAACAGTGAAGTGATAGCTTATTCGACTAGTGCATGATTCCATTTGAAATGCCCGGTAGATCGAGTCATGGCAACAGCATATTGCCAACTCTTTCATTTCCAGGGTCAGTTCATGGCCAGGATTTCAGAAGGGGGCTTAAATAACAAAAAACCGAAGTTACTGTAAATTAGTTTCTGCATATGCGCATTTCGACAACTTATGTCTCTTCAGTGCAGATAAAATCATGACATTTGGAAATCCATAGGGCATGGACCATTTGATTTTTAAGGGGGGGGGGGGGGNTTACCTGAGTCGGGAAATTTTTTTCACCCGCTTCGCGGGCCAGATTATTTTTTTTCAATATACACTATGCTAGGCAATTTTGTTGAGCAAGGCTTTTTTTCCCAATGGACAGGATCCGGGCCAGATTATTTTTTTTCAACCAAGATGCTGGTCAGAGAATTTTTTTGGCAAAAATCAGAGACAGAATTTTTTTTTCTAAAACATACCAACTATATAAATATTTGTGTCATCTGCTTTCACGCATTGGTGACATATAGGGATTACTATCTGTCGTCTTGCGTCCGTTGTAGTCGTCATGGGCGTCACAAAAAATTTCTGTCACATAATTTTCTCAGGAACTACATATGCCAGCCTTCTGCTTTTCAACATGGAGTATCAGTATGAGGTCCTATACTGTGTAATAGAGTTTGGAATCTCTCGCATACCAACTTCCTGTTTGATGGAAACTTAGAATATTTTTTTACGTATGCGTCACAATATTACTCGGGCGACACGTTTTCCCTGGAAGACTTACTGCTAAGTTCATTTTTTCGTACGATTTGTAAAGACGCCGTGGCGGCAGCCTCTCTGGAATTCACCCCTGATCTCGGACAAATGTTTATTTAGATGGTTTTGAATTCTATGACTAAAAGACCAAAATGTGTGATTTTCTTCAGTTAGGCCGTCCTAAATTAATTCTATGTTTAATGTCACCCGCGCGCGTAGGTTTTTCAAAATTATTGAAAATAAAAAAACAAACAATTTTTTTTTGTTTTGTCCTGAAAATTCCGGGTTGCAGGCGATATCAGTCAAACATTTAGCAGTCGGGTCCGGAATTAATGAAAGACTTTCAAAAGAAAGTGAAATGAATAGTTTATTGTGATTTTAAAAAAGCAAAATGAAGGTGTGGAATCTTTTATAAAGCAAGTATATGCATTTAAATTGTGAAAGATAATTGCAGTTTTTTTTTGTTTAAAATTTTTGTTTGTTTTTTTATCTTCCTCCCTCCTGCCTAGGTTTCGAAGTCTTAGGTTGACGTTAAACATAGAATTAATTTAGGACGGCCTTACTTGAACACCGTCCAACAACAACAACCACGACGCCCCAAAGAAGCAGAATATTAATACATTTGATTAAGTTTGATTACATTGATTGGAGATGAAACGAACAAATAAGTAATAATAATAAGTGATCTCAAGGTCAAGAAAGGGAGACAACAAACACAGTGTATAGCGTGTTCAATAAATTATATTAACAAGAAGATCATGAAGATAGTTTTAGCCATTGTTGACCACAATAAGAAAATTTTAGCCATTTTTGACCATTTGAAATGCACAGTAGATAGAGTTATGACTACAGCAATTTGCCAACGCTTTCATTTCAAGGGTTAGTTCATGGCCAGGATTTCAGAAAGGGGGCTTAAATCGTGACCGCCCAGCAAAGCGAGTTGAAACATTTTTTCGACTTTTTATACGACCGCAAAAAATGTTTGTGGTCGTATAATGGTATGGTGCTATTGTCGGCGTCGTCGTCGTCGTCGTTGTCTGTAGACACTTTTGTTTTTGGTCAATAACTTAAGTTCCAGTTGACCAATCTTTATGAAATTTGAACACAATGTTCCTTGGCACAAAAGGAAGGCTTGGCTAAGTTTTGGTCATTGTGGCCCCACCCGTTTCTTAAAAAGGGGCCATAAAGGGTTAAATTTTTCGTTTTCACATATTTGACTGTAGAATCTTTATTATTTATCTGATTTTGATGGGGTTTCTTTCAAAGTGCTACTGAGGAAATTTCCAATCAGTTGTATGCCAACGGATTTCATGTGGCACGTATCGTTCACGAGATAAACGTTGCCCAAAAGGGTCGAATTTCAAAAATTTTAATTTTTTTATTTTTAGTCCGATTTTGATGCAGTTCTTTGAGTGAATTCCTTATGAATAATTAAGATAGCGCTGCACCATCAGATTTTTGATAACTCATTTCTTTTCTAAGCTATGAGGGGCTCAAAGGGGCAAATATTGCAAACATGCAGATTACCTAAAATTTTTATTTTTCATCGGATTTCGATGGGATTTTTTTCTTTGGATTCCTCTTGATATTAGCTTTCAGTAGTATGTCAACGGATTTGGTGTAGCTCTTACTGTTTCCTAGCTATAAGCGGTCAAAGGAGCCAAAATTGCATTTTTTCTAAATAATGTGAAATTTTATTTTTGATCAGATTTTGATGGGATTGTTTTCTTTGGATTCCTCTTGATAAAAGGTTTCAGTAGTATGTCAATGGATTTTGTGTAGCTCTTACCGTTTCCGAGCTATAAGGGGTCAAAAAGGAATCAGGAGTCATAACGGCTAATTTTTAATTTCCCTAGTGTAGCTCTTACCGTTTCCGAGCTCTAAGGGGTCAAAGAGGAATCAGGAGTCATAAGGGCTAATTTTGAATTTCCCTAGTGTATGTCCAGCTAATTACTGGGTCAATCTCCTTTTTGTGTCCATACTCACTTGAAATTACAGTTGTTCAAATTTCAATGGTCGGCATGCTGCGGTCGTATCATGCTGCGCTCGGCGTAGCCCTTTATTTGTCATTAAAAATGCTAAAATTTCATTTTCTCGTATGATTCGTAAAGACGCTGTGGCCGCAGCATCTCTGGAATTCATCCCTGCATGATTTCTGACAACTGTTTATCTGTTAGAAAATTATAATGAATTCTATGACTAAAAGACCAAAATGCGTGATTTTCTTCAGTTACTTCAACAAGAAAATAGTTTTAGCCACTATTGACCACAAGAAGATAGTTTTAGCCAATACTGACCTCATATAGTGTAAATTATGTACATTTACATGTACACACAACGAAATTTGTCTCTACTTTTTATAAGATGTCTTTCTTGATAAATGTCAAAAAAGGCACATCTTATACATGTACCAATGTAAATATTTCTTCAACATGTTCAACAGGCGCAATATCATAATTTTATGGGGGGCTGGAATTTTTTTAGAAAATTAATTTCTGGCCCCAAAGAAATTTTCTGACTAGCACCTAGGGTTAAAAAAAATAATCTGGCCCAGACTTTGTTCATTAGAAAAAACTGCCTTGCTCAACAAAATATCTTATCATGGTGTTTATCAGAAATAAAAATAATCTGGTCTTTGAAGCAGGCCAAAAAAATTTCCCCGCTCAGGTGAAATTCCCACGTCCCCTGAAAATCATATGGTCTGTGCCTTAATTATAATTCCATGTTAATTTTTATCAAATTTTACTAGTCAAAAAAGTTGCGAGTTAGTCCTATTTTATTTTTGATCACAAAAAACTCTTCATCGGGAGTACTTTCATAATTCGAATTTCATATATCCTGTTGTGGACCTCAATATTTACTTTCGACAATGTTCCTTGGCACAAAAGGAAGGCTTGGCTAAGTTTTGGTCATTGTGGCCCCACCCGTTTCTTAAAAAGGGGCCATTAAGGGTTAAATTTTTCGTTTTCACATATTTGACTGTAGAATCTTTATTATTTATCTGATTTTGATTGGGTTTCTTTCAAAGTGCTCCTGAGGAAATTTCCAATCAGTTGTATGCCAACGGATTTCATGTGGCACGTACCGTTCACGAGATAAATGGGGCGCAAAAGGGGCGAATTTCAAAAATTTTATTTTTTTTATTTTTAGTCCGATTTTGATGCAGTTTTTTGAGTGAATTCCTTATGAATAATTAAGATAGCGCTGTCACATCAGATTTTTGATAACTCATTTCTTTTCTAAGCTATGAGGGGCCCAAAGGGGCAAATATTGCAAACATGCAGATTACCTAAGATTTTTATTTTTCATCGGATTTCGATGGGATTTTGTTTCTTTGGATTCCTCTTGATATTAACTTTCAGTAGTATGTCAATGGATTTGGTGTAGCTCTTACTGTTTCCTAGCTATAAGGGGTCAAAGGAGCCAAAATTGCATTTTTTCTAAATAATGTGAAATTTTATTTTTGGTCAGATTTTGATGGGATTTTTTTCTTTGGATTCCTCTTGATATAAGCTTTCAGTACTATGTCAATGGATTTTGTATAGCTCTTACCGTTTCCGAGCTATAAGGGGTCAAAGAGGAATCAGGAGTCATAAGGGCTAATTTTGAATTTCCCTAGTGTATGTCCAGCTAATTACTGGGTCAATCTCCTTATTGTGTCCATACTCACTTGAAATTACAGTTGTTCAAATTTCAATGGTCGACATGCTGCGGTCGTATCATGCTACGCTCGGCGTATCCCTTTATTTGTCATTAAAAATGCTAAAATTTCATTTTCTCGTACGATTCGTAAAGACGCTGTGGCGGCAGCATCTCTGGAATTCATCCCTGCATGATTTCTGACAACTGTTTATCTGTTAGAAAATTATAATGAATTCTATGACTAAAAGACCAAAATGCGTGATTTTCTTCAGTTACTTCAACAAGAAAATAGTTTTAGCCACTATTGACCACAAGAAGATAGTTTTGGCCAATATTGACCTCATATAGTGTAAATTATGTACACTACATGTACACACAACGAAATTTGTCTCTACTTTTTATAAGATGTCTTTCTTGATAAATGTCAAAAAAGGCACATCTTATACATGTACCAATGTAAATATTTTCTTCAACATGTTCAACAGGCGCAATATCATAATTTTATGGGGGGG
>MJUU01030096.1:0-30213 GCA_002080025.1 Modiolus philippinarum
GGGTTTTTAATTGACGGGTTATCTGTTATGTGACAAATTTAGGTTTTCTTATGAACCTCATATTTGCAGCTTAGCAACCATAATGTGAACATCTTTCAGCGACCAAAAAAGAAAAAAAAAACGTACCTATATAAAGAAGTACTGAAATACAATAAAACACGTCGTATATTTATATAAACGGTCCATCTTGTAAATAAATAAATAAATAAATAAATAAATAAAAAAGTAAGTAAATAAACACAAAAGCAAAAAAAAAAAAAACGGTAAAAACTAAATGAAAGGGAAAAAATGAATTTAATCAGACCATCCCCATTTTCTCTTATCTAACCATATTTTGATAAAACTTCCGCACACTATGAAAAGTTCAAAGTTATAACTTATACAAAACCACGCGCAAAGTAAATTAAGAATCAATTTTATCAGACCCTTTGAAAGTCAACATTGTGCATTTAGTTTTTAGAAAGTGCATTACTTGTCTTAAATCTATTTTTTTTTTACATTTTGCAGGGACTAAAATTAGGCAGTCATTGCAGTTTTGCGTTTTTCCACTTGCTAAACTTTAAGTCAAATATCGGAAAAGCTCATGTTTGAGAAAGAGAATGTTCTTTCTCAAAATTAAATGGACTCTGTTTAACTAATGGTCTTAACACCAAATAAAATTGCTGAATTTCAAACGTTTTCAAACGTTGATAACTTCTTTATTTCTCAACGGATTCTTTTGAAAATGGCTCATTTGAAAGAGCTTTCAATTGTCTTTCATTTTGTGTGCAAATAACAAAATACCGAAGTAACTGTGAATTTATTTTCTGCATATGCGCCTTTCGACAACTTATGAGCCTTCAGTGCGGATCAAATCTAAAGGTTTGAAAGACAATAAAATCAAATATGTTAAAAAGCTGATAGAGAACAAATACCCAATATGATCTAAATGTAAAGCTAAAATCAGCAAAGGACAGAGCTTTGCATGAGGGAGATACTCCTAATTTTTGCAACAAAATTTACAAAAATTTAGATATTGCAAGGTGCGAAATAAAATCGGCTTTCGGGTCAGCACCGAAGTACTGACTGCTGGGCTGGTGAATACCTTCGGGGACTAATAGTCCACCAGCAGAGGCATCGACCCAGTGATAACAAATAACTAAATAACGAAGTTACAAATATTTTCTGTACACATTGAAATCTCCTTTTCCACTTGAATTGCGACGCTTTAATACCTTTTGCGTAGTTACAAAAGGAAAATAAATAAATAAATAATTAAACGCAAAAACAAAGAAAACATTAAAAACTAGATGATAGGAAAACAATTGAATTGAATAGGACCATTCCAAATTCTATTATTTAACTATATTTTGACATATACTTGTTAAAAAACTTCCACACACTATGAAAAGATGAAATATACACGCTGGTACTATAAATTACACAAATTCATGCTAAAAACATTTAAGAATCAATTTTATCAGAACCTTTGAAAGACAACATTGTGCATTTAGTTTTGAGAAATTGCATCTTAACTTTTTTTTTACATATTGCAGGTACAAAAATTTTTAGCAATTCTTGAAAAGTGAATTCTCGACACAATTGTAGACGAATTAAATGCATCTTCAGAAGAAACTCTTCATGCTTTCAGTATAATCATCTAACGTCTGAATTCTATATTTAGACAGTCGTTGAAGTTTGGTGTTATTCCACTCGCTAAAATCTTAGTAAAATGTCGGAGAAGCTCATGTTTGAGAAAGTGAATGCACTACTAAAAATGCATTGCAGTGTGTTTAGCTTCATCAAATAAAATTGCTAAATTTCATCCGTTGATTACTTCTTTATTTGTCACCGAATTAATTCTGGTCTAAATTGGCTCATTTGAAAGTGCTTTTAATAGTCTTTAATTTTGTGTGCAAAATTTGTGCTTTATGCTATTGGGTCTGAAAATATTTTCCGCACACATCGAAATGGGTACATTTTGGTGATCGAAATTTCCTGTTCCATATCAATTTCAACGCTTCAATAGCCAATACGAAGTTACCAGTCAGCAAATAAATAAATGTATAAATAACCATCCCCATTTTCTCTTAGCTAACAATATTTTCACAAATACATTTTACACAATGAAAAGCTAAAAGTATGCAAGTATTAAAATTACAGAAGTTCAAGCTGTCACAAAAAATTATACAAAACCAAACGCAACATACATAAACAATCAATTTAATCAGAGCCTTCGAAAGAGACATGTAATTCATACCATTATATGCTCTGTATGCCAACAACGTATATATTGGTGAAACAAAAACAAACAAACAAAAACAAACAAACAAAAAACAAACAAAAAACAAACAAAAAACCCCAAAACAAACAAAAAACAAAACAAACAAACAAATAAAAAGAAAAAAAAGAAACTGGCAAGAATGTTTGATATAATTTAAGACGCATTAACCAACTATTGTAAAAATGGTGTAAACGACGAGAAACATGGTCTACATTTGTTTTAAGATAAAATTAATACCAAGGTCCCCAACAGAAACAATTTTTATAAAATAATTGTATTACGTCATCTTATTAGCTGTCTGTAAATAGAACTAAGTGAAATTGAAGGATCTTGTTCAAACAAATTTGTTTTTATCCGCTGACAAGGCTTCAAACAACGTTGCTATCGTGTGAAACAAATACTATATCAATATCCAACAAAACGAACTGGACAATTCAAGAACGTTTAGAAGTAACAATTAAGACCCAAAAAAAAACGAAAAAGAAAAAGAAGGAAAAAAAAACGTTAGCCAAACAATATCATAAGGATACAGAACGCTTTCAGTTCCACCTTAAGATAACAGATTACCTACAATGTACTCGGTTCTTAAGCTTCACAAAAATCTCTTCAAACTTCGTTTTATATCGGCATCTTGTAAGTGTTCCGCCACTAATTTATCCCTTAAACTAGTTAACTTACTTGTTTAAAGGAGTTGGTTATTAAATATTGTTAAAAATTTATCGAAACTACTGTGTAAACTACTTGTGGAGTGTTAAAATCCTGTTGCAGTTTTTGATAAACTGCAATCAGTTCAAAGATCGACAGTTATGATTTTTCACACTTCATACAACCCTTCCACATAATTTGATTGAATTTAAATTATTCAAATGATCTTTCAAATTATCTGATCTGCAGTTCATTTGTTCGAACAAAAAGCAAGGATTCTTGCATAATATCAACTACAATAATCATTGTTGCTGGAAATGTGATGATACTGTTAATACACAGAATCTTTTGCTTGACAACTTTTTTGTTTTTTGTTTGACAACAGTATTTATCAACATGTTATAGGTATTTCAATAGGTGCAAATTGTGCACCTTTCATTGCAGATCTTTTTAGCTCACCTGGCTATGCCAGGGTGAGCCTTTGCCATCACTTTGCGTCCGTCGTCCGTCCGTCGTTAGCTCACTTTCAAAAATCTTCTCCTCTGAAACTACTGGAGGGATTGGTTTGAAACTTTATAGTAATCATCTATGACATGTCCTGTACAAACGATCCTCATTTTATTATGATCCGATGAAAAACATGGCCGCCGGTGCTAAAAATAGAACCTAGTGGTAAATTGCAGTTTTTAGCCAATAACTCAAAAACCGATGCAGATATCAAAAATCTGACTGGGGAAAATTGTTTAGAATGCCGAGATCTATCTGCTCTGCAATTCTGAAGAAAATTGGAAAAACCGTCTGAGAGTTATAGCCCTTTTTCCGTAAATTTTTCAAAATTTGTGCATTTTTTATTTCAAAAACTGTAACAGATAGAGGTGAAGTGTAATTAAAAAAATGTTCAGCATATCAAGATCTACATACTCTGAAATTTTGAAGAAAATCCAAAGGCCTGTGTATGATTTATTTGCCGTTTTTCACCATTTTTTTAAATTATTTTTTCCAATGCCATATGGTTATGGGTTATTTCCCTTTAAATTCTGTGTTCAAATCTTCTGTAGTTAACTTTTCTCTTTTACATTGTAAGCTTTAGAGAAATTCCCTACTATCACTTCATTAAAAAAATTATTTCTTCCATAATAAGAGCAAAAACAGTGTTTTTGTGCAAATTTCTGCATTTTTTTGCAAAAATACTTTCTTAATCTTTACCTTATTTGATGTTATAATGATTTACCTATATAAACATATTGTGTATATTACTGGGACTTCAGTGGTGAACCACTATGAACTCTGCTGACATGTATGTTGAAGTAGATTATCAGCTTCATTGACTGCTTAGTGTTAAAAATATTTGTAAATAAAGCCTTTAGTGAGCAGTTGATGAAATTAACCTGAAATGAAATTAACCTGAATGGATTTGAACGGAACTTGGCATTTATGATGCTTATGAGGTGCTGACTATAATATATATATGTATTGTGACTTTTATGCCTAAATGTCATCCAACATGGCCATCTGCAGGGAACTTAATTTATTACTCGACTGTATGGAAAGAGCATACAAAGAATGTTTTATCTGAAATGACTTTGCTAGTCACATTAATGTATCTTAGATGGTCCCCTTCAAAACAGATGTCCTTCAAGTCTGCACCTTATGCAAATTGGCTAACAATGGGAAACATAGTTTAATATAGGAGTACATTCAAAGATCTTCTTCTTTAAAACCATTTGGCCAGTTGGAAATAAACTTTGGCACAATACTTAATTTTCTTTAAAATTGTGTCCTGCAGATCCATCCCTTATCCAAGATGGCATGCAATAGGGAAAATAGTTTAATTAAAGTTGGATCATATAACATAAATGTTTAGTTACATAGTTTGAAAATGAGACCCTTTAACATATAAGTTGATTTGAAGTTATGTATTGGCCATGGTCCAGGTGAGCGATACAGGCTCTTGAGAGCCTCGTTTCTGTTATGTCACGAGCAAGACTTCATGAAAAAACTTCAAAACGGAACCATACAATAATAAACTTATTTCTATTTTCAATGATACCAACAGGTATATAGACGATATCCCTACTTTTGACAATCCTCGGCTCTTGGGTTATGTAGACATCATTTATTTTTTCTCTATAAACTTTTACACGTTTTCGGCTGATGGACTTCAAAATGTCTCGGTTTGTTCTGCACTGATGAGACATAATTTGTCGAAATGCACATATGCAGAAAAAAAATTGACAGTATCTTCAGTATTTTGTTATTTACCAAAAGAACTGAAATTAAATAAACCTAACAATGATTAAAATTATTGCCCATTTCAATAAGCTAATAATGCCTCAAAATACTGCCCTTTTCTAGACCTAGCTATCGATATTCCCTCTAGTAAATAAAAACTAAAATATATGATAAAAGGGATCATTTTGATTTCACTGTTACGGATATCCATTTTTTGATGGCGACATACCTCTAGCTCCATCCCATGGGATGTATATTTCTCCCGGGATATTTCTCAATTAGTACGATTCGCACGCGTTTTTTCTTCCCTTGACGATTATTTGACCTGATTATCACAACCAAACTTTTACAACAGTGTTACTGATTTCATAAGTTATTGAATACATTAAGGAAGTTTTATAAAAGATATGAACATTTGATATCTAAATATGGTTTTACACACAAACAGGTTATTACTAGGGGTATTTCTATCCCCCGTTTTTGAAAAATACGAGAAATTGATTAAAAATCTTAAACAGCTGCGACGTAGCTTACATTCTTTACGTAATAAGGGATATCGACAAGATACTCTACTTGCATCCATTAAATTAGCTTTGGTATCTAGTAAGGCCAAAGTTGTGTTTTTCTCTGTTTTGCGTCCGCGTGCGGGTAGGTTTTTGCCGGTTTTGTGGTGAAAACAAACACAAAAGTTTTTTTCGTTTTGTCAAAAAATTTGAAATTTTGATATACCGGAGATAACAGTATACCGCAAATAGTTTCTTTCCCCTACAAACTATTTCCCCGTAGAAAAGAAAACATGTTGGTTGGAAAAATTAAAGATTATGAGCACAAAAGGTGCATAAAACTATTGGAAGTATCACCGGAAATAGTGTATGTCTCCCTGCCAAAGGATAAAAATGTAATACAAGACCATTTCTCATTTTTGCCCAAAACATAACCGGCACTTATTTTGGCAAGTCTATATATAATTTGTCGTACCACACCCTTTCTCATTTTTGCCCATAGCATAACCGGCACTTATTTTGGCAAGTCTATATATAATTTGTCCAGTTAACCTCTTATTTAATAAATTGTTCTTGTCTCCAACTAAAAGGGGTAAGAAAATCGAAGTATCATTGGGTTTGAAATTGAATGCCATTGACGGTGTTATTTTTTATCTTCTGTTTCCTATGGGGAATCTTTGAGAATATATGAAAAAGTGACTAGTCTACACATGAAAAAGGCTTTTAATGCCTTTAATGAATAGCAAAGTACCACTCACATGACTTATGTATCAAAGAAATTTGGTGCTAATTCTGATGAATGAATGTAAGCCAAAAGAGTGTCATGTGAAATAGTGTCTGGATGTGATAAATTTGTATTGAAAACCATCAATAGAGACGAAAGTAATCATTCTAGTGTTTTATTCCATCCAATAATGAGGCTAGACAGTATTTCATGATGGACACTAAATATTTTTATATGTATACATGTATACAAAAACTTGCAAACTTGCAAAATTTTGTCAATAGTTGTCAAATTTAATTTTTTATAAGGCACGAACCATTTGATTTTCATGGGGCCTGGGTTTTTTTACCTGAGCCGGGAAATTTATTCGCCCGCCTCGTTGGCCAGATTAATTTTTTATAAGGCACGAACCATTTGATTTTCATGGGGCCTGGGTTTTTTTACCTGAGCCGGGAAATTTATTCGCCCGCCTCGTTGGCCAGATTATTTTTTTCCCTCATATTCACTTTGCTAGGAAATTTTGTTGAGCTGGGCTTTTTTTTTCTAATGGACAGAATCAGGCCAGATTATTTTTTTTCGTCCCAGATGCTAGTCAGAAAATTTTTGGGGGAAAAAATCGGAGCCAGAATTTTTTTTTCTAAAAAATACCAGCCCCCCTTGAAAATCAAATGGTCTGTGCCTAATCGGGTTTCGAAGGTACATGTAAGGGATAATATAGTTTAGCTCTTGTCCGATTATCTGCCTGTGGGTCCACACTCTTGTACATAGCATTTTTCTTCCTGTTCTGCTCATAGCAATTAAATGTGTAGTTTGAAACTTACTATGGTGTTTTGTACCACACCTCTGATTCACATGCTGGAGTAATGGTCCTTCACTTATCTTCTTCCTGCTTACTAATAGCTGTTTTTTTTCATTGTGGAATACATGGAAATTTTCAAAACATATTTTTTTTCGGGTTGTGTACGTGGTTATGTATAAAACGAATTGACATTTGGTCTTGAAGCTTTCAGTATGTGGAGTTGTACCCTGAAATTCTATATGTGATGTGTTCATAATAAGCTCATAGCAATGTCATAGTGACTTGTGAAATCTTGTTCCCTCAAAAGACAGCAGGCTAAATATATGACACATGCTTCATTATCTCAATATCCGTTTATTTTCTCTTAGGAGTATGTCAAAAAGGCAACCTAACAAAAGAATTAAAGCATAAACCAAATGCTACCCCTTAGGTTCTTGAGGCAGTCTTTGTGATATATTTTTATATGCACATATTTTGAACCAAAGGCAAGTAGCATCTATCATGTCTATGAAATTGGAGACTGAGGCATTTTACCAAATTCAGCTTTAGAACAGCTTTTATCTCGAGTATTTTGAAATATTGAACCCTTTAAAAATGATTTATCATTTATACTCGGGTACACAGTGCCCATACTATGTATGAGAAAATCTTAATTTGTGCACAAAATTTTGTGTTTTTTTTCTGTGTGTGTTTTTTCTCCTTGCTGGCTGGTAGGTTTTCAGAAAATGAGTTGACGCAAAACAAATAAAAAAACAGACACGGCCTAACCAGAAAAATTTTCACAAATACAGGCCTCTCACTGATACAGCCGTTGTCTACAGAAATATAAAATGTTCGACTCTTGACCAAAACCTTAAGAGAGTTTTGAACTTGTTACAGTTCGCGACAATGTATTACCAGCAGACTAGGCTCCTTGAGCTAGCCGTAGTTTAGCGGCGAGCACCCGTAGACCCATTTTTCAAAATTATGTAGTGTCATTGTCTCTCCTTTGGAGATTTTGGTCATGGAGTAAGTAGTTTACCTTTATTGGATTTTTTTTTTCGCATATTTATTATACTTTAGGTCTTTTTTGGTTGTTTTAACCTGAAGATGGAATATTGTCTCCTTGACATTAACCCCATTTCCTTTTGTTATTTATTATACAGTAGGGTGCAGACATAACCTCTCGCCAAGTTAACTTAAACCAGTCATAAAAGCTCTTCTAAGTTAACTTAGGACCGTTTTCAAGTTAACTTAGAGCAGTCATAAAGCTACTCTAAAGTTAACTTTAGAACTGTTCTACAGCACTGACTGCTCTGACCTGTTTCGGTCATAGGATCCTCACTGCTTTGACCTGCTCTAGTCGTAGAGCCCTGACTGCTCTGATCTGTCATAGAATCCTGACTGCTGTGACCTGTCATAGAGACCTGACTGCTTTAATGTTACAGCAATGGAAACGTTCAACATTCCCAAATTAGCGCTCATCGTGTGCATCGTGTGCACTTATCGTTTAAAGCGTGTGCGTGTATCGTGTTACATTCTCCGTTCATTGCATGTATCGTATATCTACATTTTATAGATATATTAGCCAGTTTTTTGCCTAAAAAATTATTCATTTCCATGAAAATATCGAACAAATAAATTATTTTTTTCCACGACAAGTAGGATTAAAACATTTAATTTTTTTTCTCTGGGACCTGGGACTAATATAAGTCCCAGCTGGGACAAAGATTAAATCCCCCAATCCCCACCTTTGAAAAATCAGCTGGTCGTCCCCTTATTTCTATTTTTTGAAAGATAATATAGATTTTTACAACCGAAACTTTACAACTTTGAAAAAATATTAACATACAGATTATCAAATGTTTTGGGCATATATATACTATTCATGAAGAAAATCTGTCTTTTGTTATATATATTTTAGGTCAAATTACAGCACGTTGAAGTATTGCAGGCATCGATATAATATCCAATGAAGAAAAAATTTGTTTCATATATTTTAGGTTAAATTGTAGCAGGGTGAAGTATTGCGGTCATAAATATAAAATGGAATGAATAAAAACTGCCTTTTCTTATATATTTTAGGTTAAATTACAGCAAGTTGAAGTATTGCGGGCATTGATATATTATCGAATGAAGAAAATCTGTTTTTTCTTATATATTTAAGGTCAAATTACAGAAAGTTGGAGTATTGCGGGCATCACTATATTATCGAATGAAGAAAATCTGCTTTTTCTTATATATTTTAGGTTAAATTACAGCAAGTTGGAGTTTTGCGGTCATTGATATAATATCGAATGAAGAAAATCTGCTTTTTCATATATATTTTAGTTTAAATTACAGCAAGTTGAAGTATTGCTGGCATCGATATAATATCGAATGAAGAAAATCTGCATTTTCTAATACATTTTAGGTCAAATTAGAGCAAATTGAAGTATTGCGGGCATAGATATAATATCGAATGAAGAAAATCTGCCTTTCTTATATATTTAAGGTTAAATCACAGCAAGTTGAAGTATTGAGAGCATTGATATATATTATCGAATGAAGAAAACCTGCCTTTCCTTATATATTTGAGGTCAAATTACAGAAAGTTGGAGTATTGCGGGCATCGATATAATATTGAATGAAGAAAATCTGTTTTTTTCTTATATATTTAAGGTTAAATTACAGAAAGTTGGAGTTTTGCGGGCATGGATATAATATCGAATGAAGAAAATCTGCTTTTTCTTATATATTTTAGGTAAAATTACAGAAAGTTGAAATATTACCGGCATTGATATATTATTGAATGAAGAAAATCTGCCTTTTCTTATATATTTTAGGTCAAATTACAGAAAGTTATCGTATTGCTGGCATAGATATAATATCGAATGAAGAAAATCTGCCTTTTCTTATATATTGTAGGTTTAATTAGAGCAAATTGAATTATTGCAGGCATTGCTATATTATCGAATGAAGAAAATCTGCTTTTTCTTACATATTTTAGGTTAAATTACAGCAAGTTGAAGTTTTGCGGTCATAGATATAATATCGAATGAAGTAAATCTGCTTTTTCTTATATATTTTAGGTTAAATTACAGCAAGTTGAAGTATTGCGGGCATCGATATAATATTGAATAAAGAAAATCTGCATTTTCTTATACATTTTAGGTCAATTACAGAAAGTTGGAGTATTGCGGGCATCGATATAATATGGAATGAAGAAAATCTGCTTTTTCTTATATTTTTGGTTAAATCACAGACAGTTGGAGTATTGCGGGCATAGATATAATATCGAATGAAGAAAATCTGCCTATTCTCATATATTTAAGATTAAATCACTGCAAGTTGAAGTATTGCAGGCATTGATGTATTTTCGAATGAAGAAAATCTGCCTTTTCTTATATATTGTAGGTCAAATTACAGAAAGTTGGAGTATTGCAGGCATTGATATATTATGAAATGAAGAAAACCTGCTTTTTGTTATATATTTTAGGTCAAATTACAGAAAGTTGGAGTATTACGGGCATCAATATAACATCGATGAAGAAAATCTGTTTTTTGTTATATTTTTAAGGTTAAATTACAGAAAGTTGGAGTATTTCGGGCATGATATAATATCGAATGAAGAAAATCTGCCTTTTCTTATATATTTTAGGTCAAATTACACAAAGTTGGAGTATTGCGGGCATCGATATAATATCGAATGAAGAAAATCTGTTTTTTCTTATATTTTTAAGGTTAAATTACAGAAAGTTGGAGTATTTAGGGCATTGATACATGTACACAAGTTCAGACAATTACATAATGTTACATCTCACTTCTCAAGGAAAATGACCAAATGAAAATACAAATGATATAAATGAAACAAATTACATTAAATACTAAAAAGATTTTTTTTTAATGTCTATACATGTCCATGATGTATGTGAATATTGAATGTCTATTAAACACAAATTTATAAACAACTGATTCTCAAAGTGTTATAGCATTAAGTTCCATAGAAGTTTGAAATTTAGGTTTTACTATACGACCTGATCAAGTGACATATAGGGTTATACTGGGAGGTTCATGAACTGGGGTTTGCGAATGTTTAGGATCAATGTCTGGAGGTATTTTGGCATCAGTCAGGACTGGGTACTTTTAAACAACAGGTGGATTGACCAATTCATGCTCATTCTCATCCATACCAACGATGGGCTTATGTTCATTGGTCTGAATCAGATGACGACGGTTTCGCCTGTATTGACCACCATCAGAAGACTGAACAATATAAGATCTATCACTGTGCTTATCAAGGACAACAGCTGTTTTCCAAAGTTTCGAAATAGGTTGTTGAACCCTCACCAAAGACCCTGTTGGTAAATCCGGAAGTTTCTTAGCACCTTCATCATAGTAATTTTTCTGGACCTCTTTGTGACCTTGAATCTCGGATCTGACCTTATCAATGTCGGGCACCTCAGACTTTAGCTTACAGGAAGCAATGACCTAAAATTCCGACACATCAATAACTGAGACGAGGAAAACCCTATAGCCAGAGGTGTGATGCGGTACTCTAAAAAGGCCAAATAAGGATCCTTGATATCAGCCTTGCATTTTATAAGCATACGTTTGACAGTCTGTACTGTCTTTTCGGCAAGACCATTGGATTGAGGACTTGAAGTGACATGATAAAAATCCCAATTTGCAGCAAACTCTGAAAATTCCCGACTACTACACTGGGGACCGTTATCCGAGACCAGTTTCTCAACTTATGAATAACAGACTGACTAGTTGTACTTGACAGTTTTCAACCTCAAAATATCTACTTAAATAATCAACAACTAGACAATCTAGATAGAGTGTCAGCTAAAGGTATGGCCTTCCCAGGAAGATGGATAACCTCTAAGTCATACCGGTGCAACTGCAGCATCATACGTTGTAATCGTGGTGGAGCTGAATGAATCGACTTCCACATTATCGATACCAAAGGTTTATGATCTGTTTCTACCTTGACACGTCGACCATAAATATTTTGATGAAACCGCTTACAGCCGAAAAGAATTGCGAACATTTCCTTTTCGATTTGCGCATAATTGACCTCTGTAGGTGTCAACGATTTAGAGGCAAAAGCAACGGGCTTGTCATTCTGAAAAATTACAGCCCCTAAGCCATATTTCGAAGCGTCAACTTGAAGCGTGAGAGGCTTATTGGGGTCATAATATGACAATACCGGACCGGGTTCGGAAATCAAAATCTCCTTGACTTTACAAAAGGCTTCTTGTTGGGGATAGTCACATACGAATTCGACATCTTTCGGTAGTAGTTTTCTCAGCGGACTCGTTACTTCCGATAGGTTAGGGGCGAACTTTGACACATAAGTGACCATACCGAGAAGGGTTTGTAACTCTGCTTTGTTGTGTGGCTCAAAAGCTGCAAAAGCTTGGTCGTCTTTCATCTTGGAGTTTTTCTGAATAATATCGATATAGAAATCGTCATCGTCTGTGCCTTTGCTTTCATGAGTATCTAGTTCGTTGGCGGATTTTGACCTGCGACCTTTTTGAAATGATTCCATTTACCGTATTTGTCACATTTTTCTCCTTTTGCGGGACAAGTGTCAGTGTTAGAGTGTTCATAACCACAATTACCACATTTTCCTTTTCGTTGTGGTGTCTGGTGCCTATTATCTGGTATATTCTGTGACTTGTTACCTTTCGGCGAAGCTTTTGACGAAGCGCTACGAGTAAAGTCTTGTTTCGGACGTACCACATGAACATCAGCAGTAGGGGCGGGCATGTTCATCCTTTTGATGTTCCTGAGAATATAACGTCTGGGCTATCTGTATTGCTCTCTCAAGCGTCAGTGCATCACCGTCATTTATTAGTCTCTCTTTGATTTTCTGGGAATTCGTCCCGAACACTATCCGGTCACGGATCATTTCATTTGGCTCCTTGATGAACTCGCAGTCTTTAGCGATAAGCTTTAGTCTCGATACAAATTGTTGGACTGTCTCATTACCTTGACGTTCTTCATTAAATTTGTAGCGTGCGAAGATAGAGTTCTTTTTGGGCTGAACATGCTCCCTGAATTTTGTGAAATGTGCATCAAGTTTTCCTTGTCGTTTTCCGACAAGTCCCATGTATTATAAATGTCTCCTCCCTGTTCACCTACCCACAGAAGTAGATAATTAATCTTTACAGGATCGTCCTTTTTCTTCAAGGGACCATCGAGAATTAAACGTACGTACTACTCGAACTTCTTCCATGCTTCAGCAAGGTTAGCTGAATCCAAACAACTGGGATTCAGACAACTGGGGGCTGAATCGTTTTTATATCCATTGCTGGGCGTTTCAGTTAACACCTGACAACATGTTGTATGCTGGATGGTTGTTTGTAAGGCATCAATTCTTCGGATTTTGGATGGCCTGTTTAACAACATCTAATAGGCTGACATTTTTATTCTCATAACATACAAGGGGAATAATTCAGTTCACAATAAAAATTTGGGATACACTAAAAGATAGTACACAAGTTCAGATAATTACATAATGTTACAACTGACATCATTTATTTTCATTTATTGGTAACAATACCTAACCTTTCTCTGTCTTTAAATTAAGTTTAAGTTTGTAAGGGTAATGATTGTAGTTTCGATTTAAAGATACTGAAAAAAAATTATCTTCTCATGTAAAATCTGTAATGAACAGCGTCTAAAATGTAGCTTTCGAAACTATTTATTTGTGTAGTATGGTCTTTGTAAATAGGCTTAGGTTGACTGTATCTACTTTGTAAATAATGAACGGATATGGAGTAAGTGCACATGCGACAAAGTGTAATGACAAATACATAATTAATCCCAGCAATGGAACAACGGTTTTATTGTTGTATGTTATCTTGAAGTCACCATGAGTCCTTCAACAATGAGCCATGCTCATGTACTCGAATTTCTTGAACACAACGGATGTGGCTTAAACTTCTCTATCTTGTAGGTATCTTTAACACGATTTATCCCGATATAATTGACCCATGACCGGTCAGGTCAATTAAGTAGAGTAGCCCTAGTACCGGTTTGAGCAGAATTCGTTGATAAATGTCGAATAACACTACAGCCATGTATCCTTTTCGTCATGGATGCAGTCAGTAATAGTAAAATTAAGTGGTAAAGTCCTCTTGTAATTGCTGTCATCCATTGCCCGACAAAAAGACAAATACAACATTTAAACAACCCTAGGACACTCATAGAGTCAGTTGCAAGGAAAATGGGCATACTAAATTAATCAGATTGTGGCATAATAAATCAAACAGATTTTGGCATAATAAATAGAATGGTCATTACAAACAATGCCACAATTTTAAAGTATGATCATGTATCCATATAAGTTATTCTCTCAAGAACAAGTACGCCATAATTGATATGTAAAGTGTTTTGTTAAAAAAAAACGGATAGGTTTCGAATTATCAACTTTTTAATGCGTGTACTATTCATTTCAGTCTTATGCTTTGTTTTATTGTTATCATAAAGTGATTATCTTATCTTAAATCCAAATGTAAGTGAAATTTCCTGAAAATGATACGAACACGATTTCCGGCATATCAGAGTAGTAATTACAAATAACCAAGTCATTTACTATCTTTAAATCAGTATTATATTTTTATTTAAAATATAGAACACTATTATAATGGAAAAACTTAACTAGTCTTTATCATTACAACAAGTGAAACGAACTCTACTATATTATTAAGCTTGCCTTTGTATTATAATTGAGGAAATACGGCCATAATAAAACACAATAAAGTAGTCTTATTATTTGACAACATGCCGTGAAAGTTGTTAGAATTCCCAAAACACGCATGTTATAGCTAAGGACCTAAGCAAATTATTAAATTTACAGAGAATTCAAGATAATAAGGAGTTTAATTGTGTATTATATTCCTTCAACAACAGAAATAACTTTAACTACTTCTTCCTATCACACATCATAACAAAATCAATACATACTGAATTTGTCTCACTACTGGCGTATCTGCCATGAAGGTAATAAATCAAAATTTAAATTTTGCATACTATATACATGTATACATTTTCTATGTACCTAGTTTTATTAAACTTAACAAAGTAGTTTCGAGGGAGTTGCCATAAGGCTCGTGACTGACAGATAGAAAGACAGAATAAAAATAATGTCTACCTAAGTAGTTTGGTAGATGTAACTAGCCTTTCTTTTACTTTTTCTAAAAGGCTAATAGGTCAATAGTGATCTGTGCAGGTCAAAACTAAAACAGATATTGCTTTGAGTTTGTAATTACAATATTATGACATATCCTGCAATGGATGAAAGTTTATGCTGAAATAAAACTAATAAGACTACTTACAAACGGTCGTCTTCACTTCCATAACACCGGTTTAACCCACTATTTCTTTTGAAATTCCTGCACCAAGTCAGGGCCACTGTGGTCGACAATTTTAATGTTGGTTTCTTGGTTTCTACCTTATTTGTCTTATGGACTTCAGCTTTTGACAATCTCGTCAGGTCATTTTGTTATCACATCACCCCCCATATGCAGCCTTGATTTGCATGTCGCTTACATTAGTTATGTTTGAAAACGATGCACCTAGAGAAATATGACTTTAATGATGGATGCATGTTTGAGTTGCAATAACATCAACGTTTGTTTCCTCCACTTGGGTTTAACTACAGCTTTAATAATTTTTATTCCTGTAGAAATAAAAATAGCATGAAACTCTCAAGTCTGTCTCATCTTTTATAGTAGTTTTGTTTTTCTTCAGAAAACCCAGATTTTATTTTCACGTAGTTTCACGTTACATGCCTGACAGACAGTTGTCTTTACCTTGGCAACTATATTGAAAGCCGATAAAAAGATCAAAGATTATATTTCACTACGCATATGTATCTATTTAAAAAATCGAAATTTGCATATATATGAAGATCAATAATTACTTAAGTAAATGGGATGTTTTCAGACAAATTGGAACATTGGTTTGGTGCACAATTTAATAACAACATATCAGGTCTGAAAATTTGTATATCATTTGGCTAACTTATCATTTAATGGCATATAATTGAATAGAAATTAAGAACTTTAGCATACAATGTTATATTGTACAGAGGTATGGAGGGGACATGTAATTTTTTTTCTTTCTCGTGGCCACGAGATACTAATACACCATGAAACTTTCAACAAGGAGCTTTGCTCATATTCAAAGCCTTCTCTTTGCCACGACTTAGTATGATGTGGGAACGGGATTGTATCTCGTGGCCACGACATGGTTTGTTGTGGAAACGAGTAAGTATCTGGTGGCCACGAGTTAGTATCTCGTGGCCACGACATACTAAGTCGTGGCTACGAGATACTTATACACCATTATACCTTCAACAGCGAGCTCTGCTCATATTCATAGATATCTCGTGGCTAAGACTTAGTATGTCGTGGGAACGAGATAGTATCTCGTGGCCACGACATAGTATGTCGTGGGAACGAGTTAGCATCTGGTCACGAGATAGTATCTCGTGGCCACGACATAGCTGTATCGTGGTCACTACTTAGTATTTCGTGGTCACCACTTAGTATGTCGTGGGAACGAGATAGTATCTTGTGGGAATGAGATAGTATCTCGTGGAAACGAGTTAGCTATCTCGTGGCCACAACTTAGTAAGGCGTAGGAACAAAATGATATTTCGTTGGAACGAGTTGGTATCTCGTGGCTACGAGTTAAGAAAAAAAATTACATGTCCCCTCCATGCTTCCGGAATATTGTACTTTGAAAACAGGTTTCAACAAAATGCGCTGGTTAAGTTCAGTGTCCCATTTTCAAATGTGAAAAAGTTGGCAGAAGGCAAAAATACACCGAACACGCAATGAAAATTCACTGCATTTTTTATTTCACCAATAACATATATCAACTAGATTTACCATTGCAAGCAATAGCCGATTTCACCCAAGACAAGCAATTCGATCATATCATCTCATTCGTAGCCCAAAAATCTACATAGAAACCAAGTTCGTCGAAATCAAACAACTCTGAAATTTGTACGTTTTTTGGTGGTCTTGGTGGCCATCTTGTAAATGGTAGCCATTTTGAAAAAAAAAATCACAAAAATTCTTTTCTCTCATCTTACTAAATATTTACACAAAAATGTACAAATTCTGCAATGCAGTACTTTCTATTTTTTTAATGTTAATTGTTTGCCATCATTGAGATTGCAGCCGTTTTGAAAATTTGAAACGCATTGTGAATAACTTTAGCTGGTGGTCCAGCTGTGGGCAAAGTTTCGTTAAGCCATTTCAAAATAATTGCCAAGACAAGAGTTATTTGAAGAAGTTTGATTATCAAAAGGTATATTGTTGAGAGAACAAATGAAAGGTCTTTCGCTAGTTCCTGTCTTGCTTACATATTTTGGGTTAAATTTCATTGCAAGGGTGCCGCTACTTTTGAAATTTAACAATCATGGTTCCTATGGACATTTTTTAAAATAAGCTTGTTGCTACAGACATGAATGTCATTTATTTTCTCGTTACAACAAAGAAAGACATTTTAGCTATGTTATTAAGGACTTTAACAACAATTACATTATTGCTTGTGACCTCGATCCCACTTTGAATAACATTTCGGTCTGTTTTTGTATATTTAATGTTTCTGTGTATCTTTGATAGTATTTATGATATAAGCCAAAAGCCTTAAATCGAAAAGTAGTTTTTTGGGCCATAGGTCCAAAACCAATGATCTAACGGTTTTGGACCCATATACAAAATGTAGACCTTAAAGAGACACACATTTTCTCCGATAGATTTGATCACCTATCGGTATATCGAACTATCGAACCGTTTTGGAGATTGTACTTTGAAAAGACCAAAATGTCGCTATGACCTTCCTCTCTTATCTCCAAAATGAAATGTTATTTACTTGTTAATTTGTTGTTACTTTGCCATACTATCTGTAACGGTTTTAAAATTGTACGTCAAAAACACTTTCCGAAGCGTGTAAAGGACAACAACTGTCTAGGTTATCATCGGAGATCTTCGGTAAGAATGAAACAAATGTCGCCCTTAACATGTTGAAAATTTTTGATGATATACTTTTTCAGAAATCCATTACGGTTTCTGGGTTTATCTGAAAACTAGGTCAAATGTCAAAGTCAAAAGTCACCGATGACCTTCGCCTTGGTACCCAAATTGATTTTCTTTTCGTACTGATCACTTTAAATGCATATGTTTACTATATTATATGTAAGCTTTTCAAAGTTATTTGCAAAAAAAAAATAAATTATGAAACCGCGTCAAAGGCTACAACTCGAAAACTGTTCATTGCAGAAGCCCAAGCCTTTTGAATCAAACAACGGCAGTGGAATACCGAAGGAACAAAAGAGTGAAATTTACAAAAGTCCAAAGACATGTCTAAAACGAGAACACAAAAAACAATGGCGTTAAACATAAAACAATGACGTTAGACAGATACAAAGCACAGAAATAGAAATCACAACATTCAAAACAAAGGCACTCACAGTATGAACTCCAGTGAAACCGAGAGTGACATCAGGTACTCCGGTTAACAGCACCCGTCACACTTTGAGTGAGTCAATCCAGGAAACTGTCAAAGTCAGTAGTCAAATCCGGGAAGACGTGAATCTAGCTGAAATGAAAATGTCCACTTTCTTTTGAGAAACTGAAACGTCATATCTTTCAATGATGTTACGGTGACGGCCATAGAATTGTTTAAGGGATGACATTAAAATTGGTTGAACAAATCCCTGACTAAGCAGCTTTTTCATATTAAGAAATAAATGTAAGGAGTATCTTTACAATATATTGTTTTCATTAATGTTTTAATCATGTCCGAGATATTGCGATATCAAAAGTTTAAATGCCGCTCAAAAATGTTTTTGACCCCAGATTTGTATTCTTTACCATTAAAAACAAATTTGATGAAAATCTGTTAACTAAGGCGTTAAGAACGCGAAATTTGGGTCGCAACCCCAAACATGTTCTTTGAGGTATGGGCATAGCTCATTGTTGAAGGCCTCATGGTGACTTCAAGATGAAGAAACAAGCATTGTTTGGTTTAATCATGTATTTGAAGAGACTTTGTCTCATATGCATTTACTCCACATCCTTTCATTGTTAATGTAATAAAATTATTCCAATAGAATTCACAGAAAAAATCCTATTAGAACAAATTTAAGGTGGTTCGGGGGACTAAGCAAAATCCATCAGAATTTTTCAATAATTTGCAGAATTAAACTTCAAAAATTTGACTTCCAAAAAATAAAATAAAAATTGGGGGTCACGGACCATATAAGCTCACAATCTTTCATCGCAAATATGGATTTTTTAGTTGAAATGTTAAGGAAAATTGCATTTTTTAAAAATTATTCAAGTTAAATCCATGAGAATTTTGATTAATTTTGTATATTGCTAGCCCTTGTATAGATCTTTCTAAAACCAAAAAGAAAAATGGGGGTCACGGACCTTATTACAAAATTATTGCACAAAGTCAAAATTTTCGTAGTGATTTCTTTGTAAAATATTTTTTAAAATTACCTCCCTTGTTTAAATTTTCATTTCAAAGAATTCTACAGTACAAATACTAGTCTGATTTTTTCTTCAAAAATGAATGTTAAACTAAAAGAAATAGACCAATTGTTTGTGTTTTAAGCCAAATATTGTACAGATTTGTCCAAATTTTAAAATGCTTGTATATTTCTTAAATAAAAAATACCTATCAAAGCATGAAATATGAAAACAAAATGGCGGAATACCACCGATCCACCTTAATTAAAGCGTACTCATGGTGACGAAATCATGTTTCCTGTTAACGTTTGAATACTACAACAGCTTTTCAAATTTTTACCTTGGTACTGTTTGAGGGTTAGAGAAGTAACACGTACCGTGGATTTTTATTGGTTTTGTCTCAGGGTTAGATAATGGCAATTAAAATCAGCCTCAAATCAGAACTTTCAAAACAATATATAACTCACTGATAGTTTGACGGGTGTCGCTAGTGGAGCAGGACATGCTTACCCTTCCTTAGCACCTGATGTCACTCCCGGTTTTCATGGGAGTTCACACTATGACTGCCTTAGTGTTTAATGTCGTCTTTTTATTTCCGTGCATTGTAGCTGTCTCACGTGCTTGTTTTGTCTTTGTTTTTCTCTGTTGCCGTTTTTGCCATGTCTTTGGATTTCGATTTTTGTAGTCTTTGCTTCCCTTGTTCGTTCGGTATTCTACTGCCGTTGTTTTTAAATATTAAATGTTTCTGTCCAATCGGGTATTTTGAATTAATGAGGTAAAAACATACAATAAATATAAGAAAAGTAAACTGGTTTTGCTTAATGATGATGAGAGGTAAAATTGCTACTATATAATTTCAGTTTCCTTCATCTTCCTGTATACCTTTTATAGCTATGACTTCTTTAAGTAAGATCTTTAAAGAAACATTTGTAGGAAATGCAGACTTTTGACTTCCTCCTTCCTATTTAACTATGATGTCAAAAATACAGAACAATTAAATCACTCAAAAAAAATAGGATCTGAAAGGCGTAACTATGGAAACGAAAATTAAATTGCATGTGTTATCTAACAAAACTAATTTCAAAATAATTAACAATTGACATTATTTCAGATTTGCTGGAAGCCATAAGATCTAATAATTTATTTTTGGACTTGACTTCAACAAGTTTTAACATTCAATAAACTCTGAAATGTACCGTTTATCATGCAACTTTGATATTTATTGTATCTGGAACCAATAGACTTTTTTACTTAACTTTAAAAAGCACACATCATTTGCTGAGTTCATTCATACATACATATATTCTTCGTGCTATTGAGCACATAAGGAGTCAAGGAGTCAACAAGGGTCCTCCAACCTCTCTGGTTTTTGCAATGTTTTCAGTTTCACCCAAGCTGGTTCCACCTTCTTTCCTCCCTTTAAACGTCATTCTCCGTGTTCCTTTTTTGGTCTTTCTGGTTTCTTTTGCCAGATGGTGACTACCTTAGTGCTCTCTTAACATGCCTGTTGTTTACCCTTATTGCATTCTGTTAAGCATTAGCTGCTGTTTTGCTAGCAATAATTGCGACTCCTTCATAATGCTTCCCATAATTTCTGCCTGACTTTTATATCTTTGCTCTTGTATTGTGAACAACTGCACCTACATTTTGCCAACGACATTCACTTTTACCTTCTATTCCCAGATGGTATGCATTCATCTTGTTTATGACTTGTACTAATTTTCCTTGCTCGTATATCGTTATTACATTTCAGCATCCAGCTTGAAATGATTCTTTGGAGACAGGATGAACTGTTTCGGAAATATTCCATTCGTCATATTCTGCATTAAAACACAGTGTTGTCTTCCTGTCTGCATAAAGCTGTATATTGTTTCCTGGTTCCCGTTTCTGTAGCTAGATATTTTCCCAAGTTTCCATGGTCCCATGATTAGGGTGCTAGCCAAACGCACAAACTACACTCTGTTAGATCGGGTTTATTTTCTGGATTGCCTCCCCGTAGATAATGGTACTCCTATACTTATGAGCTTTGTCTACCCGGCTTTCTTTTCAAGAGCCGCCCACAAGACGATGGAGTTGTTTAACCCATAACTAGTGAATAGATTTGCAGAAACAAGGGCATATCCACATGCCGGTGGGCTTTGTTTGTCATGCATCTGGGAGATTAGTCTCATCCGAGGCCCTGTGGTTTAGTCTTGAACCAAGAGAAACCAGTTAAAATCTGTAACCTCGGGGAGGATAAAACATTTGTCCGAAATTGAGATTAACAAGCAAAGACACTGCAACACACACACTGTACGCATCACACAGTCATTACAAGACATTTGTCAGCTTTACCAATTTCGACGTTTTAAAAGTCTGGAACAAATAGACTCTTTTACTTTACTTTGAAACAATTTATTTTATTTATTTGCTTTAACTACGTAATAAAAACCAAATACTGAAGTCATTGTCAAAATATTTTCTGCAATCGGCCATTTCGACAACTTATGTCTCTTCAGTGGAGATAGAATTAAACCACTGGAAATCCAGAAATCGAAAGAGATATGAAACTGTTAGTGAACAATAATCAAAATGATCTAAATTGAAAGCCAAATTCAGCTAAGGACATATGGATGAGGAAGCGATCCTTAGTTACACAAAATTTTTCTCAATTTTGTTGATATTGTAAGTTTTCAAAAGTGTCCGGGACAACACCGATAATAGGTTGAAACTAGTGGTGAAGAAATAAAAACAAAATCTAGGCGCTATATGGATATGCAAAGGACAAAAACAAAACAAAAACAAACAAACAAAAACAAAACAAAACAAACAAGAAAAAAAAAAGCAAAAAGCAACCCCCCCCNCCCCCCCCCCCCCCCCAAAAAAAAAAGAAAAGAAAAGAAAACAGAAACAAACAAACTAATAATAATGAATAAAAAAATACTGACAACACCCTTTCACTACAATCTGTTAGTTTATCTGATGGGAAGGACTTTCCTTATAATCAACACAGAATTGGAAAAATGATGCATACATGCGCCTGTTCCAAGTCAGGAATATGTTGGTCATTGGCTTGTCCTTGTCTTCTTATAAAATTTTAGTTTCTTGATATTTGGGTTATTGGATGTGGTTTGTTTCCATTGATTTATTCACTTTTTTACCTTTCGGGCCATTTAGGGCTTACTTTATGGTGTGAGGTTCCTCACTGTGTTGAAGACCATATGGTGACCCCTAGATGTTTTGTTTTTGGGTCGTTTTAACCTGGATATGGGATGTTGTCTCCTTGACATTACCCCATTTCCTTTCTTTTTCATATGTAGGATATTTCATTCTTCTAATTGGATACAAGCTATTTTGCATATCATGGAAAAATGAATCTATGTACAAAACAATTAAGAAACGACGTGAAACTGAATACTTGGAAAGTACAAACTCCATATCGAAAAAGTGTTTAAGATTTGTTTTGGGGGGTAAATATGTAAACACCCAATCAAAGCTTCGTGTTTATTCATCGTCATATAGTAAGACATCAATATTATAAAAACACATGGACCAGCTTAATAAGAAAAGAATAAATTAACAAACAGAATCACAAAGAAACACCGATGATCAATCAATTAATGCTGGCTTCTGCTAGTGCTGGTACCAAATTCGGCTATCACAAATTCCTCTCGCTGCATACGTTTGTCTTTTGTTTTTGATTTGTGTTTTAAGCTCAATTCCCTAATGGGTGATTGCGTGTGATTCCAATTTTTACCATTGTCGGTCTATACTGTTATTATATAGTTGTATCGATTCAACACTATATTTGCAACGAAATCACAAGAGGTGAATAAATAAACGTATTCACCTGCTGGGGGTGATGTGCACTTCATGACGTCATAATAAGCTGAACTATATAATAAAACAATCATGGTCTTTTATATCGTTGAATACAATTTTTTATTGACATGGAAACACAGATATTCACCTAGACCGATGGTCTCGGTGAATATTGGTTTACAGGTCAATAAAAAAGCGTATTCACTTCTGCAAAAGGCCATAATTGTATATTATACAATTATAACCTATTAATGAGGTCAATACAGAATTTTATTGACCGAGGACGTAGTCAGAGAGTCAATATAGCTTTCTCATGTCAAGTTCTCCATTGACCAAATTTAATAGGCTATAATAGTTTTATAATTTTCCAAATTTACGAATTTTTACACAGATTTATATTAATACATCTCAATTTCATATGATATGTTTGCTGATATGATTTTTTTTTTTGCATTCATATTTTCTAATAGATTCATGGAACTGAAAATAGAAAATTGAAATATTAAACCGATAATATTTAAGAAATTTTTCAATTTAATAAAAGAAACGTTTAATTGAAAATCTATTTTTAGTGTCAGGTCAATACGTAAAGTCAATCCATAAAGTCAATTAGTCTTTTATTCCTTATGTCTAATGATAATATAAAACTTATCTATTTTTAGCAGAGGTCAATACGTAAAGTCAATTCTTACATTTATTAACAACTCTAAGAAATATACAAGATCATGTGACCACAATTGAACTAATCGCTGGACTCTAATAATATATGAAAATAATAATATCCTTTGTTTTTTTTAGTTGTAAATCAAAACATCTCTAGGATAAATGAAGTTGTGAAGTAATAAAAAATCTTACATTTTCCAATAAGGCCAAACCAATTTATTTTCTGTTTGGCGCCGATTTCAGTTTATATAAGTCCTTTAAAATAAAATTTTATAGTAATTAATATTTTTGATCTTCTTAAACGAAGATTTAAACACCATTTTAATCGCGAAAACGGAACAATCCGTTGTTTGTTTTTACACATTTTCAATGCGTGCGCTGACGCCAAACATAGAAATAATCAGTTATACTCAGCATGTACCCCATATATACTGAATGAAGTTGGCAACCTTTCGCTTCGCTCTATGAGTCGGAAGGCACATTGACTGTAAAATAGGAAATTGACGATAAATATATGTTATATTAGTTTAAAATGGTACAAATAAATGGCAAACATTGAAAAATGGAGAAAATATTATAAAAAGGGGAGGGGCCATAAGGGCCCAATACAGGGTCCTGTCCTCAAGCACCTGTACAAAAAGTAAAGCCTTTAAATTAATCGGAAAAGAGACAAGTCTTATACTAGTAATCGTAATGAAAAACAACAAAGATTCCAAACTGATCGAAAGAGTCTACATTTTTCATTTTTTTCCGTTTATCATCGTTTTTCTTCATATTTTCGTTAATTTCATGTTTATTTTAATCTTTCTGTTTTCTTACATCAGACTTTCATGCTTTTTTACTTACAGTACTGTTTGTTATATTTATGTAATATATTAGGAGAGGACAGTTACTCAGTTGGGAAAACTTGTAGTCCGATCCTTTTGCTTTTTATGCAATAAAATAGTATTAAAGTAAAGAACAACAAAAAATTCAAGTGACCTTTTGTGTTTGCTTTTTGTTTTTGTTTTATTTGTTTTGTTTTTTAATGTTTCTGTTTTTTTTTAATTCTTGCAGTTAATACTGTATTTTGGTTAATGAAAACTTTTTTTAAATGATAACATGATTAATAAAAATGTTCTGTACAGTTAGTTTGGAAAGCAATAGAGTAAAATTGAAATTTGGCATGTTGCTTCAAACATGTTCGTCCCTCCGTCCGATCGTCCTTCCGCCATAGGGTACACACGTTGCAGCGACAACTCCTCCTGGACAACTGAGCAAAATTCACTGAAACTTTCTCTGAATGTCTACCACATATTGCCATTGTGCACCTTCTATGTAAAATTCTATTTGATTAGGTTTGGATTTTTTTATCACTTGAATGAAGCGTTGCAGCGGGTGTATGTATTCGTGAGATTTTCTCAAAGTGTATATTTCTAGTTAATATTGTTATTACTTTGTGTGTAAAATATCTTTATAAAGCCTACTAGACGCCGAGTTTTATTAAGTATTTTGAAACATTGAAAGATGTCCATGCGCGTATTTACTGTTTGTAGACAATAAAGCGTACATTGTAACTAAGAACATTTTACCAGTTAAGGTAGTTCGAGCCTAATAAAAATATCAGACAGAATTTTTTTATTTTAAGATATTTTGTAGGTCTTAGTCCCTTTGTTCAAAAAATAAAATAAAAATGATATGTCACCGATGATCTTTTTCTGTTATCAGGCTTAAAAAAGCAGGCCAAATTCAGGAACTGTGAGAACATCCATATTATTTAGGTTTCAAATTAAATAAATATTAGATAGATTTTTTTTATTTTTTGTATTTTAGAGATATACACTTCAGCTATATGTTGAGCTTAAAAAATCTATAAGCCACCGTTTGATTTAGAGAGATATTTCATATAGTTAACGAAAAAGAAAATCTTTACGGGGAAGGGGAGATAATTCGCGAGAAAGTGAATGACACTCTATTATTTCGTCACAATGGAAATGCCATATAAGGAATATTCCGGCTTTGAAATAAAGTCAATTCCGCATGCGCCAATCGAATGCGCCGTGTATTAGTGTCGATCTACCTTAAATGTTTGTTTGTTAACGATCCAGCATCAGTTAGTAATAAGAAATATTGATGAAACGTTGTTGGTAATCTAGCAATGAATATAGCGGTTGGCTATATAGTGATCATGAAGCAATGCAATGCCATTCGACAAATATTAACACAGATAAGGCCTGATTTCTGTAGTTTTCTCTTTGGGCAAGCTTGGTGAAGAAAGATTCAGAAACATGGTGTGAGCACAGAATAAAAAAATAGACCTGCAATATTGGTAAATTGATAACACCGTTCTGTGATTAAGCATTTCTGGAACTTGTTGAGGTTGATGGCTGTTTTGTGATTGAGGTAAAGGCACAAACACCAAATGATCAAAGAAGTACTGACTTCGAAGACTTTGTTGTCATACATTCAACCGGGGCTTTATTTCCACCATCTGAATGGAAAAAATTTCCTTCACTGGAATCTCGTAGAACAGCCAATTGACATAAGCTTTTCACATGCAGTACAATTAAACTGTTTTACACAGCAAGATCTTCAGTATACAACTTCAGTCGAGCACTTACATTAAAAACCAAGGAATTGAAGCTGAGACAATACGTCGATGCGAACAGACAAAAAAGCTTACTTTATGATTAGTACATTGTGTACATATGAAAAACTCAGAAGTTGACAAATGTACAGAAATATTTTGGAAAAATATTTGCATACAAATTAACTACTCCAATGATCTTTAAGGCTACTTTGCACATGTTCCTTCAGTTCCATTTTAGTGTTGTGCAAATACTTTAACATAGAGGATTTTATTGTCTAATAACCTTTTATCTTGTGAATAAAACAACGAACATTATTATCTTGCTCAAAATCCAACCTTGACATCCCCGTGTTGAACAGGGAGCATCGGATAAATGTCCAGCAAGCGGAAGAAGAATAGTTTCACTTAAACCAAAGAAAGAGACGTGTGCGAATGAAAAATGCAATGTGCGCAATTGAAATAAAAAATGTGGGCAAATGTAATAAAGAGTATGCGCAAATGATATGCAAAAGTGCGCAAATAAAATGCACTGATTGTTTTGAAGAGGTATTATATAATTCAAAGTGTTACAGCTTCTAGTTTAATACCTACAATGCATTAAAGCATTCCAGACACTATTAAGGTTAGGGATTGTTTCGCAGTAATTTGGTATAAAACTGATTTTGAAAATACTATTAAACAAAATTTAAGATAAATTAGTTCGGAATGTTCCGGAAATGATTTCTTTAATAGTTTCAAACACATCAAAACATCAAACTTTAAAATTACCACATACAACTTTTTGCTATACAAGCCTTATAAGTTGTTCTACATAATTTTTAATGAAAAGTAAAACAGTCAGGTGTCCTTTTATTTTTCTCTTTTGTCTTTTCTGCTAATTATTACAATAATGTCTATAATATAATATAAAAACTAGAAAAAAACTGTGAGCAAAGCTCACAAAAACATACCCCCCGGCCCGCTCCCCCATTTGATTCCAAAATAAGAAATCACAAATTCAAATCAAATCAAATTTTTAAATAGCTGGTACACAATGTACTGAACATTCTATGAAAGTTTCATTAATTTTCCCCAAATGGTCTAGGAGGAGTTGTCGCCACAAAGTTTTATCCTATGGCGGACGGAATAACGAACTGAGGGACGGACGAAAGAACGGACACCATGATCACTATATACAACCCGCTAAAGCAGGGGTATAACTACAATAATAATATAAACATGTTCTTTATAGCTATTTCGCAATAACATTATAGAAAAATTGAAAATTATCATGTTTTAGTCTGTAGCTTATACGTATATCAAGTTTTGCCATTTGGAATAAATTTTGAATAACACATTCAGATAATTTCATTCGAAACTTTCCATTGTGGTCCACAATCTTGTGGGGTTAATTTATTTGTTCGATAAAAATGTAGGAAGGGTGCTTGTACCGTCCCTTATTTTGGGATTCGTTTTACTTACACAGGGACATAACGCCCCAAATAGCTTAAATTTCCAGTAAATATATACATCTAGGCATTATGTGAATTTTAATAACGAAATTACCGAACACAGTTCTCAAGAGGAAAAGTCCATGTAACGAAAAGACAAATCGGGTGTAAACAATTTGAAAAATTACCGACCGCAATAGTCCTGACTTAGTACAGGCATTTCAAAAGAAATCGTTGGTAAAACCGATTTTATGGCTTGCCAGACCTCCCTCCCATTGTGGTATTGTCCGGTAGCAACTCAACAGCAGTTGCTTTTAAAAGGTTGTAGACAGTTAAAATAATTTATTATCCCAGTACTAGGTAAAAAGAATCTTGAATCAGAGTTCGTACCAAAACTTCAAATTTTGCCACAAGAGACTGAATTCTAATCAAGAACTTGTTTTATGCGCGTATGAGACGAAATTTTTTAAGCCTTGATTAATAAAGCGGTTACGGAGATAAATATTTCTAATGAGAAAGTCTGTATAATATGTTCTAGCTCTCACGTAGCGAATCAACTGTGAAACTGTGAAACATACACCCCGTAAGCGGGAATACTAATGTCCATTTATATGAAATTGAAATTAAACTCGTCCGATTTGTCGTACATTTTAGTTCTGAGATGACAACCTTCGTCAAATTTAAGATGTAAGTCCAAAAAAATGTCGTTTCCTTATTTAGTTATGAATGATATATTCATCGGATCCATTTAGCAAAAGATGCGTTATTGATGGAAAGAACATCATCAACATATCTATATGTGAGACGGAAGGATCTAGCAAGAATATAAAAACAAGTCTGCGAGTAGAGGATCTCAGTTAGTGCCCATTGGTATACCAACTTGATATTGACGAATATTACCTCCAAAGGGGGCAAACATATTATCAATTAGAAAATCAACCATACTTCACACCTGCATTTCATCATAGTATACTTTTACTGGTAAATAAGAATATGATTTCTGTGTCGAGGCAAACACATAAGTTAAATGCTACCCACAAACTCAATTTCTAGCCATACTGGGCCACTTCATTCTAAAAACTGCAATTAACTAACAACACAAATTGAGACGTATAATGACTGTTTTCGTACAGGATCTATATCTAATTCAATAAATCGGCAAATGATATATCAACTTCTTCTTTTGAAAAAGAACAACACAATAATATAGTAACTTTAGTTGGTTACCCTAAGTTTGTTAATGCTTTTTTCCGTTTTTCCCATATTTTATTTGAGGTTTGACATTTAGATATTCTATATTTTTTTAGTTGGACATTAACATTTTGATCGCAGAATCTATACCTTAGTAAGTCTACCAGACTCGGCGTTTTATTTAATATTTTGAGACATAAAAGATATTCATGCGTCGGGCATTTTTATACAACCGCTTTAGTACACGTGTACAGCAAAACGAAATGTATTGTTTTTATGCAACTTCGGTATTTTTGTATTATATAGTGGATGCTGTATAGTGATCATAATGTCCGTTCGCCATTGGGGTTCACACTTTGGGGCAACAACTCCTTGACCACTTAATGCAATTCAATGAAATTCCACATAATGTTTAGTACATATAGTCATTGTGCACCAACTATTTTAAAATATGATTTGATTTGATGTTTTTTTTTCTTTCTAGAATCAAATAGGTATCGAGGATATACAGTAGAGTTCGTTCATAACGAACAAGCTTATAACGAAATCAGGCTTATAACGAAGTAAATAAAAATCCCCGGTCCCAACAATAGTTAAACAAAATATTTTGGAGGCTTAATACGAATTTTTTATAACGAAATCAGGCTTATAACGAAGGGAATTTAAACCCAAACGGTTATTTTAAGTGCTTAAAATCTACCTGATATAACGAAGAAAAGATTGTTTAACAAACAAATCGTTTATCTGTCTTCTGTTTTGCGCAAATCATCGCACATTTCAATGGTAGAGTGCAACTGACACTTCCAAACAATACTTTTATAACTTTAAACAGAGATCGCCAAAAAATTTAGAAGACCCTTTTTTAAGTTGGTAATTCTACCTGGTCTTTCTTATAACGAATAACTAAATACCGAAGTTACTGTGAATTT
>MJUU01030097.1:0-43800 GCA_002080025.1 Modiolus philippinarum
ATTTCCCAATCCGAACCATTTTTTAAGTCTGCTTACATCCCCTCTTTAAAATAAAACATGTTAACACGAGCATAACCTGCACGCGCTATGAGGTCTATATTGTATTGAAAGTCTGATTTGAGGCTGATTGGAATTGCCATTTTCTAACCCTTAGACCAAACCAATAAAAATCTATGATACGTGTTACTTCTCTAACCCTCAAACAGTACCAAGGTAAAAATTTGGAAAGCTGTTGTAAGTCTCTTGAGTATTCAAACATTTACCAGGACAAACCAGTAGCACGAACATCACCAACGAAGACAAAACTAAAATTTTACAGTATGAAATACAAGACAACATTAAAAAAACTAAAACCACCGACAGTGTGAACTCCCATAAAAACCGGGAGTGACATCAGGTGCTCCGGAAGGGTAAGCATGTCCTGCTCCGCTAGCGGCACCCGTCACACTATCAGTGAGTCAATCCAGGGTCGAGTCAAATCTGATTATGTCAAATCCGTGAAGACGTGATTAATTGTTCTAAGCGATACGTGAGTTGTCTTAAAACAGTGTTTAGAATATTAAGGGATGTTTGATGTGACTCTGAATACAGAGATTCTTACCCCTACCTCAACAAACTTTCCCTAAAATTGTAAATTATTTGTCTATGTTTGTATAAAAAAACAGAACACGTAAAATGTGTGTTATGTATGACAATGTTGCATGAATTACACCAAGATTAGATATTTTGACAGCCATTTGATGACTTAAACTCAATATTTGGCCCAAACTAATGAAAAATGGGTGTTTTCAACATTTCAGATTTGTCCAAAGTTCATTGTTAAATCGTAATATATGACACATCTGTAGGATTCATCTGCAGATATGCCATTTAATTGTACTAAGCGATACATCAGTTGCCTTAAAAACATTGTTTAGAAAAACAAGGAGAGTTTAATGTGACTCAAAATACCGAAAATCTTGCCCCTATCCCAACAAATTTTCCCTATAACAGTCAATTTTTTACTATATTCGCATAAAAATAACCAAAACACGCATAATTTGCATTGCATATAACAACGTGGCATAATTTCTTAAAGATTTGTCATTTTAAGTCCCACATGTCAGCTTAAACCCAGCTTAAACAGAATTGATGAAAAATGAGAATTTTCAGGATTTCAGATTTGTCAAAAGTTCATTGTTAAATCCTATTATATGTCAAATCGGGATGAAACATCTGCAGATATGCTATTTAATTGTTCTAAGCGATACATTAGTTGTCTTAAAACATTGTTTAGAAAAACAAGGAGGGTTTAATGCGACTCTAAATACCGAAAAGTTTACCCCTATTCCAAGAAAATGATGCTCATAAATCATCATATGCCTCTCTGAACATATATGTGAAAAAAACATACTTATGTTTTAATTTCTTTAAGAAAAAAACATTTTATATATCGCACTATGCAATTTTAACGGCATAATATGGGTAAAATTGTATATTTTGGGCGATTTTCGTGAAAAAGAGGAAATTTCAGCATTTCGGAATTTTACAAAATTCAAAATTAAATTGTTGTATTACTGCCCATAAACCACGCACATGATCTGATTTGTGATATATGGGAGTCTATTTGTATTTTGGTGTTTGGAATGTTATGTTATTGGACCTTTATACGATGTTTAAG
The DNA here is from genome assembly GCA_002080025.1 of Modiolus philippinarum. Classification (NCBI taxonomy): domain Eukaryota; kingdom Metazoa; phylum Mollusca; class Bivalvia; order Mytilida; family Modiolidae; genus Modiolus; species Modiolus philippinarum. The sequence goes on from MJUU01030097.1 coordinate 1,661, forward strand.
CTTTTCAAATAAAAAGTGTTGAATATTTGTGGTAAGGGGTAATATGTTTGTAATTTATGAGACTGTAGTTAGTCTAAAATGTTTAAAGGCATATTTTCTAATGGCTCAGATATAATGAAAGGATATTTATCAACATTTTCAAGTTAAATATCAATTTCATGAAGTATTTGCATCTCAAAGTCAAAACAGCAGAAATTCTGAAAAACAGAAAATTCACATTTTGCATACAATTTCGAGCAGAACAGTCAAACAGAGACCTTTATAAAAGTTCAAATTTACTTAAATGATCTTCTGCATACCAGCTTTTGTGAAATACACACTAGAATTCCTATAAAATATATTTTTTTTATCATTCAAAGCCTGAATATTTCATGTTTTCCCTTAATTTTAGGGGTTTCTGAACCAACAATACGTCTGATACTAAAATGTGGGCACACGATTTGTTGCTAATATATCATAAATCATTATTACATGATCACTTATTAAACATATATTGAGTTTTACGTCCATGAAGTCAGAAAGTTGAAATTGTGAAAAAATCGAAAATTCCGAAGATTCCCATTTTAAAAAAAATTTTGTACCGAATATCAAAATCTTATGGACTTTAATAGTTTTATTTTCCAACATTGTATGACAACTGATAAATATGGCATAAAAACTAGATCCAATGACGAGAGTTGTTTATCTGAGAGGAATTGACAGCCTAAAATCGTCATTTCGCAATTTTTTGCAGGGAGGTGTACATTTTTTGTATCCCCAGATAACAAAATTAGCGTAAAGTGCCCAAACTTGAAGTCATTGTAAAGGTACCATATTTAAGTGCATATTACTTATCATTAAACAAATATTGAGCTGAAAAGATGAAACTTAGGTTAAAACGAAAATACAAGAATTTTTCGTGGTGTACTATAAAAGTGGCCGTATACTGCCTATGCGTGCAGGTTATGTTCGTGTTAACATGTTTTATTTGGAAGAGTTTATACAGGAAGACTGAAAAATATTGGTCTAGATAGGAAGTGGGGGATTCACGGAAAGTGATTTCAGCCAAAGGCTTAACTTGATAGCTTTATAAATAACTAAATACCGAAGTTACTGTGAATTTAAATTCTGCATCTGCGCATTTCGACAACTTATGTCTCCTCAGTGCAGATAAAATCTAAAGAATGAAGGGATATGGAGTATATGCACATGAACAAGTCTCAACAAATACCTGGTTGAACAATACTTCTATTTTGAATTGTAAATATTATTCTCATCCAGTGGACGATCACAACACAAAACAAACACAAGGCACTCGTCATAAATGTTTGTTTTTTCTTACTTTTTAAATTTTGTTACTCCACAAATTATCATTGTAAGAGAGTTTAACTTTTATCTTTAAGGTTACACGATACACGATACCGAAAAAGGTAACGTCACGAGTTATCGTTCTTACAGTTATACTGACACGACCTATTATCGATGCATGCCTATTTCCGTGGTAGTTTTACTTTTCATGAAAAAATTGCAAATTTTGCCTTTTGTTCATTTACAAACATTTAATTAAATGAGTAATTACTTGTAGATAAACGATATATACAGAAGTATTCAAAAAAAGATCATTTGAAATATATTTTAATGAATGATGTGCTATCAAGGGAATTTCAACTTCCAGTAAAATTTTGCACATGTATGACTAACAGTTACCTCACAATTCAAAGAAATCAGGGGTGTAACTGGCTTTCATTCCTGATGTATGGAAGCATCCACTCGGGGTGAATTATACCCAATCAGCATATTAAATAAAGATGGTTGCAACTATCAAACACATCTTGGACAGATCTTCCCTAAAATTAAGGAAAAAAGTCAACAATTTCCACCAGAACGACAGAAATCTACGACCCATAAATAAACCTTTTCTGAAGTGCTTTGAACTTATTTGTACTTTTGAATAATTAAAAATGAACTGAAAATATTGTATTTAGTTATACATTGAATAATATACATCTACGTTTTAAGATATTTTAGGAGATGAAAATATTTTTAGGGTACTGCATAAAATCATAGAGCCTAAATTGGGCACTCAGTAATAAAACACCTTTATTTGTATTAAAATTTAGCATTTAAGACTATATTTGAATCCAGAGTTCACATATGGCTTCAAATAATATTTTAGACAACTGACAAAAAGTTTCGTGTTTATAATTAGTGTATGAATTATATTTTTCAAACTACCTCGATAATAGGTAAAGGTCAATTTTTATGCGACTTTTTGCAACATTGATAAATGGACACAGGATGTGCTTGGAAAACAAGAGGAAATCATCAATAATTCGGTTTTGGACACTCACTGATATAGGCTTTTCATACCAACAAAGGTTCAATGATTTATTTCCAAATTTATATCAATTTTATATTTTATATTTAAACAAAATACAGAACACCGATTCTCACCATATATCAGTTACATAGGTATATATCAATATGAAGATTGAAACATCCAGCAGTTGTTCAAAAAGTACAATCCTTCAAATATCACCCTGTTATACTATTATGACTGCAAATTGCATAATTACATATTTTTTTTAAAAAGTCAATTTTTTATCAAGAAATTAACACAACAAAAAGAAGAACGAAAAATAATAAATTAGAAGTCTGTGCATCGCGGACTATTTTAATGTGCTAATTTATTTGCTTTTCATTTTTGGGGTACCATTAATTCTAATTTTAGTTTCTACACATATTTCCTATAAAAATTACAAAGAAAGACTATTAAATGGCAAAATGCATCAAGCATATAGATGTAAGGAAGTTTCATTACTAATTTTGCAAATATTGAGTATCGATTTAATTAATATCGTCCTGTACTTAATTATCTTATGAAAAAATATTGGTATATATATGACGCTATATTTATATTTATAGTTAAGTTGACGCTATCAATTAATTTATATCCAGTAGGAAAAAGTCATTCTGTACAAAAGCTTGTGCTCAGACTTTTATATTCGATTGCTGTCCGCTGACCCCATCAGATTATCATGCTTCATATTTTTGTCACTAAAAACTTTCGAGCCAGTAAAGGTAAGTAATGCAAAGACGACAAATGTTTTTGTTTTCTCTGCAAATATGAAAATATTGTGTCACACTTTAATTATCTCATATAACTTTAAAACAAAACACTGTCTTTACTTCTAATAATGATAAATAATAGGAAACTTTAGATTTTATGACCAACCATATTATTATTACCATTCTCGCATATAAAACATTTACCAGATTATCTCAGTCTGTACTTTAATTGACCCAACATTTTCCAGATGTTAGCTTGAAGACGATTTCCAAAACCAAAAAGTTTCCCAACTTATTTTTTCTAGGACAGTACATCAGCGTCATTCTCTGACAGTGATAGAACTTTAAATGCAATGTCAAAGACTAATGCTATATAGATTATTTGTGTGAAACAAAATGAAATCTTTTCGTTTGGTTAATGATCATTAATGAAATAAGTACAAAAAGAGTGAAAGCAGGAGACAAGATTGAAAAGAATGCAATCGACAATGTGCTTTACAGGAAAATAAATTAAGAGGCGATAATAGAGTTTGCAAGTGGCAAGTCCATTATATCAATGTTGGCAATAATACTCCTAATATTTTTACCCCCGAGGGAACCCCGGGGTATAGAAATAGGATCTAGTATCTCCGGCTTGCGGGGTATGACCCCCCCCCCAAGCGGGGCTGACCCCGAAGGAACCCCGGGATATAGAAATAGGACCAACTCCGTGGTTGTGCGGGATTAATAAATACACAACCCATCTCTCGGATGAGATGTAAACTCAGGTCCACGTGATGGAAGAAATGCCACGCTTCCTGCACGTTAAAGAACCCTTGTAGCAAGCTCTTTTTGAGTGGTTCGTAGGTGATCGGCTACAAGGCTAAATTCCCCGCCCTTTCGATTTCACCCTACGTTTCCATTCTCGTCTTGATATAGCTGAAATATTGCTCAGTAGACGTTAAACAATATTCAATCAATCAATCAATCTTAATATATATAATGGTATCGTAAAGTCCCATATAATATGACCCAAGTATGTAGATAAATGTATGTCATCATGTCATTTGAGGAAACATTATTTTAAACATAAAAATAACATTTTTATATGTACTGGAAATATGTTCATGGAAAAAAGATTTTAAAAATCATTTTCTGTATTCCACGTTGCAAACGGGTTAAATTCTAGATGTCTATTGTTTTGTTTTTCAGATAGAATGTGATTGATGAAGATTCAGCACATCTTGCAAAATTAAGAAAGAGTAATGATAATTTGAAACAAAGCGATCCTATCGATGAGGGAAAATCAATCAAAATAATAATGAGGCCAATGGGCTAAGAAAATGAAAACTGATGAAAGGCAAAACGAAAGTGAAACCCCCAAAAGGATAAAGATAGCCATACTTATAAACAGGATAATACATACACCGAAACTGCAGGCGATTTATTTAATGAAACTCTGGTCAATGGATATACAGAAACTGGTTTATTGATGTACAGACTACGATACTGACACTTTCGGCGACTCTACCCGATGGATATACTGCAGACGAAGTAATTTTTGAAGTTGCTTATTTTCGCTGGTTCTCGGACTTGGACATATACGCGGTAATCAGTTTTTGTGGTTTATACGAACAACAAAAAACATAAGTATTTTCAAATTGCTTCCGAGATATTCGCGGTACTTATTTTCCTGGAAGAAGCAAAAACTAGTAGACCCAAAACAACGTTTACTGCAGTAATGACATTTCAAAAATACTATTGTAAAAGCTTTTAGGTTTCTCATTTGACCATACTAAATTACCTGGAACCACCTTTAAACAGTTATATAAATTTAGGACCTTATCTCAAATCTTAATTGGATATCAGTAATACGGAACAATTCATTGCTGATAACGAGGCAATATCAGACATTGAGAGTATAGCAATTAATGTAGAAACTAAAAAGTCAATTGTTCCAACAACAATTGCGAGGTATTTCTCAAAGTTGCATCATTATGTTCTACCCCCGATGGAACCCGGGGGTATAGAAATAGGACCTAGTATCTCCGGCTTGCGGGGTACGACCCTTCCTAAACGGGCTGACCCCGAGGAAACTCCGGGATATAGAAATAGGACCCATTCCGTGGTTGTGCGGGATTAATAAATACACAACCCATCTTTCGGATGGGATGTAAACTCAGGTCCACGTTTTGGAAGAAATGCCACGCTTCGTGCACGTTATAGAACCCTTGTAGCAAGCTCTTTTGAGTGGTCCGTAGGTGACCAGCTACAAGGCTAAATTCCCAGTCCCTTTTGATTTCACCCTACTTTTCCAGTGGCAGTTAGAATGTCCCGTCGAAGGACCCTTTCCATACTCCAATGTGATTATTTATAAACAAACTTGTTCTCGTCTTCATATAGCTGCCCAGTAGACGTTAAACGATATTCAATATTGTCCTAAGAAATTGACTTTTTTTCTTCTAAAACTTTCATTTTAATGATTAAACCAACATTCCAAGCTTCACATGCATTTATTTTTGATAATTTAAACGTCAAATACAGTTGTTTGCTGTGACTTTGACCTTGACCTTATTCAAAGGTCAAGTCGTATTTTACATTTTTGAATTGATTGATTGATTGATGTTTTACGCCAACTTCAGCAATATTTCAGATATATCGTGACGAGAACTGTTCAGTATTGAACGATTATAATAAATAAATAAAAATATCATTATAAAACCATTTTTGAATTGAAAGTCCCGTTTTATCTTCAAGGAAAGCTATCAGCATAAAACCTACATCATACATAAAAAATGAGTTTTTAGTCCATAGACCCAACACAGTTTGTCTTATAATTTTGAACCCAAAATAATAAATGAAGGCTTTAAAAAAGATACACGTTTTCTTTAGCACATTTAATCAGCTATCTGTTACGGCTGCAGAGTTCCTTACAATTTGGGAGACAATTCTGCTTCTATAGAATAGTTCCGATTTAGAGAGTCACTCTGATCGAGACCTTACTGGGCTATTGGATTGGACCAAGTATCAAAAGAAATAGTATTTATTAAATTCCCTTCAGGTACATAGAGATAAGATTGCTGAAATAACCTATGATAAACATTTCACAAAGTCTATAGATATAGAGTTGTTAATAAGTAAAATTGACCGCTATTTCAAACACAAGTATCATATACCAATTACGTGTCATTACATTTTACAACAGCTTTACTTTATTGCTTCAGTTTAAATAATTACACAAATTGATAAGAATAAATTATGATTCAGACATACCCATTTTATTCACTGATTAAAGCTGACATTAGATTTAAGAAAACTCATTGAAGGGCTACGCCGAGCGCAGCATGATACGACCGCAGCATGTCAACCACTGTAATTTGAACAAGGGTAAATTAAAATGAGTGTGGACACAGTTATTTGCTGGACACAATAAGGTTGTTGACACATTAATTACCTGGACCGAAAGAAGTTAGAAAGATAAAGATTTTGCACATTTAAAAAAATGCAATTTGGCCCCTTATGGCAAGAGCTACGCCATATCTGTTGAATATTACTGACAGCTTACAACAAGAAATATCCAGCGAAAAAAGATCCCATTGAAATTCGATGAAAAATATCAATTTCAGGGAATCTGCATGTCTGCAATTTGGCCCCTCATATCTCAGAGAGTAAACAAGTTATCAAAAATTTGAAGGTGCAGCGCTATACTAATTTTTCAAAGGGAATCTAATGCAAAAAGCTGCATCAAAATCGGACTAAGAATTAAAAAAATATATATATAATTTTGAAATTCGCCCCTTTTGGGCTCCATTTATCCTATGCACGGTACATGCCACGTGAAACCCTTTGACATACATGAACTACAGATTGGAAATTACCTAAGGAGTACACTGAAAGAAACCCCATCAAAATCCGATAAATAATAAAAATTCTACATTCAAATATGTGAAAACACTCGATTTAACCCTTTTTGGTCCCTTTTTCTACAACGGGCCGGGCAAGGAACATGAAATTAAAACTCGGGCTAAAGCATGTGCCAAGAAAAATCATACTCAAATTTAAGAAATGATCTGTCCACTAGAAACATAGTTATGCTATCAAATAGACTCGAAAATACCAATATTCCCCTTTTTGGTCCCTTTTTCTGAAACGGGTGCGACTAGAAGCCGAAAAGTAAAACCTTGGCTTAAGTTTGAGAAAAGAAACCTCATACTAAAATTTGAAAATGATCCGTCCACTAGAACCAAAGTTATCCTGTCATCAGACGCTGACACCGACGCGCCATAACATAATACGACCGCAAATCGTATGAAAATGGTCCACTTGAGGATTCACACATTAAGGCCTAAATATCCGTCAGCGTCCAATAATTATTTTTTCCTAAAACCTATCTCTTACGCCTTACGAATTATTTCAGAACAACATGTTTAAGGGGTTTCCACAAAGAACTCCCTCCCAAAATAACATGATGATCCAAGACGGCGAATGACACATCTATCACCAATGCTCAACAATCCATCAAATGTTACCGCTGTACCTCTTTCCGTTTAGCAAATATTGTTGGAAGAAGAAAATAAGAAAAAAATCTCATTAGGAAAACAATATGAGAAATACCTTTTAAGATAACACGAAACACTTAAAATGCCCGAAAATTACAATCACGTGCCTCAATCTACCTGGGAACTGCACATATCTTATTTCCAGACAAGACCCACTGCAAACATGCAAATTAAAAATGAATGAATACGAAGTAAGAGACAAAGTGTTTACAAATATATGGCAAAATATAGCAATGGGACAACGCTTTTACTGTTCTTCATCTTGAAATCGCGGTATATCCACTACCAGTAACATTGACATGAAAAAAGAATTTTCCTAACGAGCAATTTCACTTTATAAGGTCTGTTATTGCTTTTACTGTTCTTCATCTTGAAGTCGCGAGGAGGACGTTATCAATGTGCTTTGCTTATACCGAGTCCCCTAGCATCGGTTTGAACGGCATGCCGAACAAGGCAACATCAATGTTGTTCTTTAATCATGTATCCCTTTAGTCATTACTACAAAGTGGGGCTGGTAAAACAACTGCCCTTGATTTATATGTGTAAGGACTTAATTCGAAATGACCATTTTTTTTCAGTTACATTGCTATGGTTTGACGTGTTCCCTGGCAGATTGTGACACGTAATTCTATCCTTAAAAATTATCCTTTTCACTGGCAAAATTTGTGTAGATTTGTCCGCGTAGATCGTTTCAAGGGCATTGGGAGTCACAGAACAGTAAAATAGAATAAAAACTGCAAACTTTCGTATGTATGTGATTACATCTAAAGGTAAACCGATGTCCTTTCGAACGCCGCCGTGCGCGGTCCCAGCTTATGAATAGGCCAACAGCATCCTCTGAGCTTGAAGTATGAGTCTTCCTAACAGAGGCCCAACACCTGGTTTGGTTTTCGGGGGCTCCGGCTACAGAGCTGCCGGGCGCGTCCCCAGTTGGTGGATAGGGGAATGCCCTGTCTATGCGGGGTAGTCAGGTCATAATACGGAAAGCCTGACCGCGAACCATTGTAGCCAAACTGTTTGGAGAAACGCAACGCTCCATGTAGTATAAAAACCCCTTCTATATTTCTCTAAAGAGAGCAGACGCTATGAAAGGCTAAATTTCCTGCCCCTGCCCATTGCTCCCCTTTTCCAGTGGCTATCAAAAGTCGTTACCCTAGTTGTGCCTTCCACCTTTATTTCTTTCTTCTATTACTTACATTTTTTTTTGGAACTGATTAACTTGTTCTCGTCCTGTTATAGCTGAAATATTGCTCATTGGACGTTAAACTCTAACTAATCATTCAATCAATCCTTTAGAACGCGTTGTTGTTTACCTTTATAGTCATGTTTCATGAATATTTCAATACGCGTATACTCTTGTTACATATTTACATTTCTGTAAAAGTAATTTTAAACGTATTTCCATGGGATATTACACTGTCAGTTCAAGTGAGTTATGTATTTGATCGAATTTTGATTTTACGGGACCGTTTCCATTTCGATGGCCATGCACATAGCTATTTTGCATCGCATGATGACTTGGAAATTCGGTCGCGATAATAAACAACTTTGTGGGTGGCACTTAGAAGTCTGGCGATAGCAATATGCATCAAGATGCATAATTAAAAAAATGCGTGATTTTAATGATGTTTAAATCAGGGGAAGGGTCATGACCTTGGATACAGAACCAGAAATTTCATTTAAGATTCATTTACAGATTTGTTATTACTAGTACTTTCTTGACTGAAGTACACATATTAAGCTTTATTGTTTTCATAAAACTATATATAGATTATTACATGGCATTTCTATATCACGTCCTATATCAGCCCGAGAGCCGTTAGGCTCGAGGGGTGATATGTGACCGAGGGCTGATACGGAGGGCGTGATATGAAATATGACATGTAATGATGTTTTTATCATATACTTCAACTATAGAAAAAAATCAAGTAAATATCATCGCACATATATTATGACCATCCTGAGACTAATCCAGGTTTACTGCAATATTGTTTTTTTTTTTAATAATAATAAGTTGACATTTTTAGCACGTGTAATCGTGTTCTAGTATTAAAGGAAGTTCATAAAGTAGCAGTATATATAGCCGACAGTCTTCTGGGGGGGTTTATGGCATAAAAAAATCTTCACTTCCTGGTTCAATAGATCTCACGTTTAAAATACACTTTTCCGTGATTTTGGGTTTATGCATTTAGAATCCCCCCCTTCTTCTTCCTTGTTTCGGTATTCGTTTGCCGATGTATTTGAGCATTTTTGATAACTTAAAATTGAAATTATGTATATTGGCAATAAAATATTGAAAATGAACTTGATGAAAATGGATGTTTACAGTTATTCATTCAATTACAGATATATAATAATGAATTATTTTTTATTGTCAAGTTTCAATTTCGATAGAGTTGACAGGTAAGATCGATATCATAGCGATAGAAACACAGCAAGGCGATTTGTTGTTACATGTCATATTAATATAATTTTTAAGCATTTCACAATACTTTCACACATATTGTGACGAAAGATATGTGATGAATTCCATAAGTAGCTTTATCAGCCCGCTAACAGTCAAACTCGTATTATCAGTTACTTTCATTATAAAATACATGCTTTATCTTAAGGTAAAAATTTGAGATTATCTGGTCTAAGTATATGATAAAATAATATACGGCAAGCGATATAAGAGGAACACCACAACGATCTACATCGTCAAAAATACTGTCCAAATAGTTTTGAACGCAAATCGGAAAACCTCTCAAAAAAAAAAAACAACTCAAACTCAATCATTTAGTGTGTCTGCTGGCCGTTCATTGACAAATTATATTTGTTCTAGTTTTTCCTATTTTGTGATTTTGCAATATGTCTATTAGTCTCTTCACATGGTGATCAAGCCGAAACAGACCGGTCATACTATCCGACTAACAGTGACATGTACCAGGGAGATAAAACTAAAAGAAAGCAGCTAAAAACACAAAAAGGGTTTTCTTGCAGTCTCTAATGAAGACCATCAGAAGGACAATATTACTAAAGAAACTAGTAATTAAAGTACTACATTGAATTTGTGCATTAAGCTGAAAAACCGATTAAGGTGTTGGGACGGCACTTCAGATACACCAGAAATCTCCAACGCAGATGTTGTATGTACATGTATGTAGGTCTTCAAGATTTGCGTTTTACATCTTCAGCTGAAGTGAAAAAGCAGAGTTAGATATTTCTGATATTTGTCAAATCTTGAACTTTATCCATCACTTCAGTGTGGTTGAAGTAACGAAAGACGTAGAAAAGGAGCTAAATCCATTAGAAAGAAGTTCTTCAAGACAACAATATCATTTTAGATGATAATAGCATTACTTGTATCACTTAATAAAAATAAAACACCTAGAATATCAACTAGGGTCAAAGATAATTTACAATCGTTACCTATTTAAAAGGGAAACGGGAAAGAAAGTGGACGGGTTGGAGCAAAAACTGAAAGATTAAAAAGTTATTCACCTAAGGAGTGGAAGAACTATTTTTATCAAAATACTGGTAAGTTAACATTCATATTATAGTAATCTATGCAACAATTTATACGAATCTTAACATTTTCAATTCAGACATATTTTTAAGTTTCCTCCTGTCTGATCTGCTTCTCACAGAATTCATATGAAAATATTTCTTATTTATTTTTGAATCATTGCACAGCGAAGTAGACATAAAAGGGAAAAGAATCATAGAACAAAATACATTAATATTGACACAGGGGCCTCTCGTTTTGATTGCAATTTCCATATCGGAGTGAAGAGTTTTGATTGCAATTTCCATATCGGAGTGAAGATGGTGAATCTATCCAACAGAACATAATATAACCTATCTTCCTTAACTGTATTGTTGACTGTAGAAGAAGAATCCATACATTTGGATTTACACTTAATAATACTTCAATCAATCATTTATTTATACAACTATTCTTCAGGATAGCACTACAAATGATTATATATATCTCAATTTCATGTATATCGGTAGAAATAAATAATGTATTGGAAAGCAAATAAAGGAGGATACTGCAAGAAAAAAAGGTACAGCCACCCTGACAAGATTCCTGATGAAAGAGCTGTTTACAACAAATGAACTCTTTACTTCTTCTTTTGGAGGCAAAAATTAAAAAAAAATATCATGTTTGGACCTAGAAAGAGTATATTTGATTAGAAGTAATACTCAAATTTTCCACAACTGCTATTCTTCAGGTAGTTTGATATTGTCATTGACGATGGTAATTTTCCATAAACAGAATTTCATAATTCTGACATATTGTTTAAAACTTTCGCCATGATTTGAGACATATTATATACCAGCATAGTCTGCAAGGTGACGTCGGCCCAACGTTGGTTTAAGGTTGCACATGGCGTTGAAATTTTTCAAAATATGTGAAATCTTTGTTTTATATCAGATTTAGATGGGATACTTGTTTTTTTAGGGACAGGGAATTTGGGTGTCTATACGACTCTCGCCGAGTCTGCTCTTCGAAAGATAAAGAAGGGGTCTTCATACCGCATGGAAAGTGGCGTTTCTCTGTATAGAAAAAAATGAAAGGATATTGAGTGAATGTTCATGAGACAAAAACGCACAACGATACATAGAAAACTCCGGTCTATCAAGTACAGGGCCTCCGTTCCAGCTGTATACATCTTGATGTCGACTGACGGTCTTCAACCAGATGTGAACAACATTTATCCCCCAAGCGAGATCAAGAAGGCCCCTAGCGTGCACCTTAGTGGCATTTTGAGCAATATCGATCGCAGCTAAAATGTCATTGAAGCAACACATGTCGGGAGCAGTCATTGAGGAAAATGAGTTTGGCTACACTATTTCGCGGTCAGGCTTTCTTTATTATTACCCGACTATCTCGCATAGACAGGGCATTTCCCTATCCACCACCTGACGACGCCCCTGAAAACCAAAAGGGGCTCGGTTTCTCCACACAGTTGGGCTACAATTGCTTGCGTTCAGGCTTTCCATATTATGACATGACTACCCCGCATAGACATATCATTGCCCTATCCACCAAATGGGGACGCATCCGGTAGCTCTGTAGCAGGAGTCCAAGAAAACCGATTCAGGTGCTGGGTTTTATTTGCAAATAGAAATACTTTTTGAAAAGACATTAAGTTCGATATTCATAATTTTGTCAACGACTCACGCCACGATATTGCTGAATAAATCAATCATGACGCCTGTGCCATATGACAGTCTGGTATATCCACTGCCAATAACATTGACATGAAAATATAATTTTCCTGACGAGCACTTTCATTTCGTAAGTGTTTCAGCTTCTGTTATTGACTGGATGCGACTGATAGAAACCTCCTTATTTGCAGACTTTTTATACGATTTAAACTCAGAAAGTTTTTCAGGGTAAAAGATGACACTAAATGGAATTATGAAAAATACACTAATTTGTTGATCAAATGAAATGCTATATTTGAATTTTTTAGTTAAGGTGGAGAAATACACCAATATGTTGATCAAAATAAATGCTATAGTTCATTTCTTCAATGCTAGCACATTTTAAAATCATTTGGTACAATACACAGCATATATTAGTATTTATGCGTTTAATTTATATTTTTATTATTTTGATTTAAAGCATCCTGTGTAGGGTTGATTGATTGATTGAATATTGTTTAACGTCTACTCAGCAATATTTCAGCTATATCAAGACGAGAACAAGTTTGTTGATAAATAATCACTTTGGGGTATGGAAATGGCCATGGGACGGGAAATTTGACTGCCACTGGAAAAGTAGGGTGAAATCGTCAAGGGCGGGGAATTTAGCCTTGTAGCCGATCACCTACGGACCACCCCAAAAAGAGCTTACTACAAGGGTTCTTTAACGTGCAGGAAGCGTGGCATTTCTTCCAACACGTGGACCTGAGTTTACATCCCATCCGAAAGATGGGTTGTGTATTTATTAATCCCGCACAACCACGGAATGGGTCCAATTTCTATATCCCGGTACCCTCGGGGTCAGCCTCCGTTTAGGAGGGGTCACACCCCGCAAGCCGGAGATACTGGGTCCTATTTCTATATCCCGGGGTTCCCTCGGGGTCCTCTGTTAGGATGGCTCATACTCCAAGCTCAGAGGATGCTGCGGGCCTATTCTTCAGCCGGGACCGCGCACGGCGGTCCTGTGTAGGGTGTTGGATTTTTAGTGTGTTTGCTGTCGTATCCATCCTGACGTTGCAACTTCAACTCAAAAGAGACAGTACATACTAAACATTTACTCCAACCTTTAGACAGCATCACCATAACAGAAGCTGACCAGACCAAGATTACAAAAATACGATAACAGCAAACACCTACAATCACATGCCACAATTTACAAGCAAACTGCAGATATCCCAAATACATATCTCCTTTTTGATTTTGATTTCATCAAATACATCCTACGTTTCAGCCATCAACCACTCCACTCCAACATCAACACCGGACAGATTCCCCATTTCTACTTTTGAAACTGCACTAACTGAAGAGACCATACCATTACCATCTTTCAGTAAAGATCACTCAACAGAACCAAACACTGTTTTCAACAACAGAGATTCCTCTCCTGAACCATCCACTCCTCCTATGAAGATGAAAATTGAAAGAACCAGTGGTCTCTAGAACTAGAAGCAAAAATAGTAATGGTTGCATAAAAAATACCTGTTATTTTGTCTTTATCTTGCCATTCAAGCTAAAAATTACCCATCTGGACTGCAGGCCGGAAATGTTTGGAAGACTGTTATTCGGTTGTACAAACTTTTCAACAAATTTTGGTCTTAAGAGTTGTCACCGAAAGGATTATTTCTTATAATTATTGTAAATACATGTTTTGAGGACCAAGTCAATGCGAGTTTACCGAGGATGGGGAGATCTTTCCACTGATATTCAGACTTGTTAGGTAGATTATCAATCCTCAGCCCTCCAGTGCCCAAGAGGACGCAAATCTTGGTGATCTTATACTCAGGGTTGCCACTCTTTTCCTCATATGAAATTCAAGGGGTTTCAAGGATTTTAACAAGATTCCAAAGATTAAAACAAAGAAAAATTGTGAGATATTTAGATGGTCAATTACTTATCCTCATGAACAAATAATGAAAGGATACAGAGTAAATGCAAATCAGACAAAATCTTTACAAATACATGCATTAGTCCGTTATATAACAATCCGCGCTATTCATTTGTGGTGTTGCTTTGTTTTGTATTGTGGGAGACCACTGCATTTGGAAGACATCTGGTTTTCGAACTAATGGTATGTCTGTATTAAGTTGAATAAAAAAATCCTTACGATAGAATTTTCTAATATTTTTTATCCAAATATCAAGCCAAGTTTCATTTCATTTCAGTTGGTGCGATTTTTTTTATTTCATATTTCGTTATAAAGAACAAATATAGAAAAAGAATCGTGTTCTTGTGCTCAGACCTGTTAACCCTACTTAACTGGTATCAGTATTCAATCAGTAATGTGTCTGCAATCATCCGCATTTTGCGAATTATTTCCCGTATATAAGACAAAAGAGAGAAACTTAACTTTTTGGGTGTGAATTACCTCTTTACATATGACTACCCAATCAACCGCTATGAATATATTTTTCTTAATATTAATATAACTTTACTATTTTTTTTTTTCATTTTATCTGTTGATAACATTTATTTTATTTACGTCCAGTGTGCAATATTTCAGGTATAATTCACAAGATGTTTTAACTCCCACTGGAAAATGAACAAATCGGTAGGGACAGGAAATTTAGCATTCCATACGATCTCTGGTGGGTCTACTCTTGCACGAGAAATATAGAAGGGGTATTTTAACTGCATAGCGTTACTCAACACAGTTTGTCTATTGTGGTACGCGGTCAGGCTTTTCATGTTGTAAAGTGTTTACAAAATTGGTAAAATGAGTAGGGGCAGGAAATTAAGCATTTCATGCGACCCCTAGCAAGTCTGCCCTTCTACGAGAAAATAAAGCCTTCTAGGCAACCTCTAGTGAGTCTGCCTTTCAACGAAAAATTAATCAATTGAAATAAAATACAAGTACAAGATGAAAGAATAAAGAAGGAATTGACAAATATGGCAGCGAGTTTTGATCGACACTGAAAAATGGGTAGGGGCAGGAAAGTTAGCCATCTATATGACCCCAGTGGGTCTGCCCGTGTACAAGAAACTTAAACTCATATGGCGTGACGTTCGCACGCACAGTTTTTCTTTTATAGTTCGTTTACTTTTCGAATTTCGACCTGATGACCCCGCATAGACAGAGCATACCCCTATTCACAACCTGGGGACGATGGCGGCAGCATTGTTTTGACAAAGACCTATATCAACTATGCGCGTTAAAGAACTTGGTTTTTCTATCGGATGCTTCTCTTTAACAGTGATTGCCCAATTTCGGGAAATAGTTATGTTTCATTTCTAGGTTTATTAGTAAACCTGATACATTTTTATTTGCATTTGCAATGAGAATCCATAGTGCGAAATTTTACTTAAAAATTCGTAGAAAATACGGAACCCCATAGTCAGGTACTTATTTCTGCGTACTGCATGGTTCCCATACAAAAAATTTGATTGACTTTCTAAATTCAGGTTCATTGCATCATTTATTTTAAATTAAGCCGAAAATTAGCTAAATTGCCTGCTTGAACAAAGTCCAGAATAAGCTGTCTTCCATTTGCCTTGTGTTCATCTAGGATTTGATCTGTATTTTTACCCTATTCGACTCCAACTTGTGTTGTCACCTTTATGTAAGTCATTAATTTTAATGACCTGTTTGTGAAACCTCAACCCAAAACTATCAATGAAACGTTCTCCACTAGCGCATCAGATCGACATGTACAATACCTGTCGGGTTGCCCCTTGAAGTTCCGGTCATTTTAAAGTTCTCATCATGTGTATTCGTGATTGATCACCATTAATTATTTACGAACCTTTTAACTTCTTAATTATGACGCATGAGCAAAAATTGCTCGGGCGTCACAGGGAAGTAATTCATTTTATAACAACTAACCGTGTTTTGTTTTTCAAAGACTTCACCCAGATTTTTGTTATTAATCGCATTTTCCAGGCTATTAGCACTTTATAAGAAAATCCCGTTTTTTTCCCGGTTATGTGGCAACCTTGTTTACCTGTTTCATTGACAAACTAGAGCATGTCGAAACTGGCGTTGTCGGAAGGGCCCTGCAATTTCGATCCTGAAACTCGGGGCAAAAGTAAAATCGAGGTAAGTGTGGATTCAAAATCTGTTTGACTCTTTGACTCACAAATGTGTTGATACAGAAATTTGCTGGATACAGTAATTTCTTGAAGTTTTACCAAACCTAATCATTTCTTAGCTGCACACTTAATATCAAACCAAGTAAAAAATCTTATGACAAACATTTGGTTTACAGTAAAACGTCTTAAGTATCTGCAGACAGGAAGTTGAAATTTGACAAACTTAAAACCAATTACACAATACAACTTATTATTTTCAAGCATCTGACTAAATTTCAAATCATTCCCTCCAATAGAAGCCAAGAAATATGTGACGAAAATTTGTTTTTTAGTAAAAATTCAAAGTATTGGCATACAGGAAGTGGATGTCCGACAATCTTGGAAATTGCTTACACAATACAAATCATCATTTCTTAGCTTTAGACCAAATTTCAGATCATTCCCTCCAGTAGAAACCTAGTAATCTGTGACGGAAATTTGGTTTTAAGTAAAAATTCAAAATATCGGCAAACAGGAAGTGGGCGCCTGACAAACTTGAAAATTGCTTACACAATACAACTCAATCTTTCCAAAATGTAGACCAAGTTTCAAATCATTCCCTCCAGTAGAAGCCAAGAATCTTTGACGAAAAATTTGGTTTATAGTAAAATAATCAAAGTATCGGCAAACAGGAAGTGGATGTCTGACAATCTTGAAAATTGCTTACATAATACAACTCATCATGTGTTAGCCTCAGACAAAATTTCAAATCATTCCCTCCAGTAGAAGCCAAGAAATCTGTGACGGAAATTTGGTTTTTAGTAAAAATTCAAAGTATCGACAAACAGGTATCGGGCACCCGACAAACTTGAACATTGCTTACACAATACAACACATCATTTCAAAGCTTCAGACCAAATTTCAAATCATTCCCTCCAATAGAACCCGAGAAATCTGAGGAAAAATTTAGTTAAATTCAAAATATCTGCAAACTGGAAGTGGATGTCCGACAAACTTGAAAATGGCTTATACAATACAACTCATCATTTCCAAGCTTCAGACCAAATTTCAAATAAGTCCCTCAAGTAGAAGCCAAGAAATCTGTGACCGAAAAAAATTGTTGACGGACAGACGGACTGACAGACAAAGTAAAAGTATAGGGCACCCGCATCTCGCGATGCGGGGCCCTAATGAAAATGATCTGTACGGACTATCTGGAAAACTTTCGAAACATAGTGATATGCCTAAAAATAGTCAGGCTATGCTATTCTTCATACTAATGTTAATTTTCAGAGAAGCAGTTTCATAATTAGATCATAACTTGTTTATTTAGAGAAGGTCATCCGGTGTATCGAGTTATGATTGCCACTGGAAAATGGGAGATATTGGTAGGGGCAGGAAATTTAGTCTTCTATACGACCTACTGCGTCTGGTCTCCTTCAACTTTGGAATTGGTTTTAATACTGCATGAAGCGTGGCGTTTCTCCACACAGTTTGGCTACTATGGTTCGAAGTCAGGTTTTCCATATCATGACCTGACTACCACGTATAGACCGGACATTCCCCTATCCACGAACTGGGGACGTTCTCAATCAGTTTAACATCTTTGAGTTTATGATCTTCCAAACGTTTACATTTTATCTCCACTGAAGAGACATAAGTTGTCGAAAAATTAAATTCACAGTAACTTCAGTACTTAGTAATTTCTAAGTATACTTTGTAAGTATACAACAGTTACTGTAATCTTTCGGTGTTAATATAGATTACATAAAAAATGCACAATACCAAAAAAATTTTGAGGAATGTGTAAATGAATCAATTACTGATATCTGAAACAGTAAGTTGTAGGCTTGGTATTATGTTCAAGACATAATTTGGTACATTAAACCAGCAAGATAACAAATGCAAAACAATGGTAAATAAAGCAATCAAAACTATTAGCCAAACACTGCAAGAACGTCTTTACTGACCATGCAATACTGGCTTAACCAATACAAATCCGAGGGTGATGGTCCGAAGATTCCACTATTCGTAAAGTTTGACTTCGGAATCAAGGTCCAGTGGAACATAGAGGCAAACTCCGAATTTACCAGAATTGAGAATGAACTCAGGAAGACTACTTTACCTTTAATTATGCAGAAAATTACGAAGACTTACCTTAAACTGCTTGACTGTAGGAATGAGACATTGAAATCAATTTCAATGAAAATAAAACTAAGCTGTCAACAACAGACAAGGAATGGCGCTGAAAGGAAAAGGTTTCTCATCAACTTGAAAGCTTGAAAACCAAATGCCGAGATAATGAAATATAAGAATATACCAAAGAGGACAGAAATAAGTGCCAAAACTGAGAAAAAGGAAAGAAAAGTACCGTATAAAGGAAACGACAGCAGAATGTTTAGAAGGGAGCAACCAAGAGAAATAAGAGCAAATATAACAACACTGTACGAGGCAACACACCTTATAAAAGAACTTAGGATTCCTCCAGATTTACCCTCAAAATGGAAGACTACTTTACCTTTAATTATGCAGAAAATTACGAAGACTTACCTGAAACTGCTTGACTGTAAGAATGAGACATTGAAATCAATTTCAATGAAAATAAAACTAAGCTGTCAACAACAGACAAGGAATGGCGCTGAAAGGAAAAGGTTTCTCATCAACTTGAAAGCTTGAAAACCAAATGCCGAGATAATGAAATATAAGAATATACCAAAGAGGACAGAAATAAGTGCCAAAACTGAGAAAAAGGAAAGAAAAGTACCGTATAAAGGAGACGACAGCAGAATGTTTAGAAGGGAGCAACCAAGAGAAATAAGAGCAAATATAACAACACTGTAAGAGGCAACACACCTTATAAAAGAACTTAGGATTCCTCCAGATTTACCCTCAAAATTAAAGTTTCGAAACAACTGTAGAAATTGCCATAATGCTGGCTTTAACACGATGTGAGTGGAATACTAAGTTCTTATTCATATCATCATTTTTGACATTCAATTCACCAACTGGAATATACTTATAAGGACTATTAATTGGATTTTAACATTGAATAGAAAAAAGAAGGGAAACGGGAAATGTGTCAAAGAGACAACGACCCAAAGGGGAGTAATAACAAACTTGCAAAGCAATACCAAGCATTGTCCATAATAAATAGTATGTCAATTATTTTTCTTATGCTGAAGTTTTCATATTTTCCCTTACATATTCATATTCATAAGCTGTCATAAAGCAGCAAATTTTTCACTATGCATTTTGATACCGAATGATCTCTTTATCATAAGCATTCGAATTGTTTATCTTTTTCACACTGGTATACTGTAAACACGTGATTGTATCTAATTCTGCCACGCAATAATTTACCTGTCACTGAACGGAACAAATTCAGAGACATGACAAGAAAACTAAAAATAAAGGCTAAAAAAGCAAAAGCAAAACTAAGATGAACAGCAAATAAAACGGCTCGCACATTGCGAAAAAAGCACGACCAAACAACAATGAGTAAAAAGCTTGTTAAAAATTACTCTGTTCACTTATTAAGTGATAATGAGTATCTTATACTAAGTAAAGGGGTTAAATTTGTGCCTGCCCCAAAAACAAAAACAAAAAATAAGGCAACAAATCATGACAGATTTCAATGAACTGGAAAAAAAATGAGATGTATGGTCTTGTTTCAAAACGAAAACAACAAAGGAAAAAAAATCATCCATTCTACACTTAATCATACTATGATCTTGGTTTTACCAATATTCAAGCATTTGAATCATACTGATTTGCAACTAGACTTGGAACTTTCTAAAATTCAAATACCTAAGTTCAAAGACAATCCATCGAAATAGGAAAGCTTTGCACTTAGGAACAATAAAAACATCGTCATAAGTAAAGCTGGTAATTCATCGACAATTGTTATCCACAATAAATCTAACTACTACGACAATTAAATGATGGGATTCATTACAAAAGTATTGCTCATCATACAACACAAAATATTCAAAGCCAAACAGTTAGATGCATTGATGAAATGCACCCAAAAAAGGAAATTGAGGATAAAACCACAAGTTTCTTATATTCCAACGAAAGTGCAAAATCAGGAAAGCTATATTTGGTACCAAAAATACATGAAATTAAAGAAGAACAAATCCATAAATTAATTAGTAAAGCAGTCATTGAAAATACAATAATAGATGAAGTTAATTTCGTTATGTTGTACACGTGTTTCAAGGAGTAACCTCTTGAAATTAGTAATTTAATACCTGGCCGTCCAATCATTGCCCAATGCACGTCACCAACGATGACTATTGGTCATTATATTGATTATTCCTTGGTTCCAATAGTTCAAAAATACGTACATAAAAGATACTACGGATTTCATCAACAAAATACAACAAACCGAGATAAAAAAAATGATTACAAACTTGTTACTTATGACGTGACAAGTATGTATACAAATATAATATCTGAAAAACTAATCTTTGCCGTAGAGCGCGCACTTCAACGTATGCAAACTATAAATTACGATATTCAATCTACTGGTTATTTTATCAATTTATTATCTATCTTACTTGACAACAACGAATTTGAATTCAAAGGTACAGTACCAGGAATATCCAACCTGGCAATTTGACTGCAAAAGGATCACTAAGGGATCACAAAAGGATCACAGAAAAAAAGTTATGATCATTGATCGCAATCCAGGAATGCGAGCAATTACTGCATGATCACAAGGTTTCTGATCATTGATCGCGGATGTTGTGATCCTTGACCGCAGGTGTTGTGATCCTTAATTGTGATCAATGATAGCAGGAGATACAATTAAAGGATCACAGGCGTTGAGATCAAGGTCACAGCAGTTACGATCGAGGATCACAAACCTTGCGATCAAGGATCACAAAGATTGCAAGAGTTGTACTATCAATGACTGTTTATTAAAAATAGAATTTTTTATTAACAAAATGAAAAATGTAATATCGTCTTAACTTATTTTCATTATATATTACAACTAATCGTTTTTTTACGTGTATTATACAGTAAAACGTTTTGTTGAACAAAAATCGAGAATTGTTCTCTTGGATTATTATGCGTGCCACTTTAGTGAAAACGCATTATGTTTTTGCTTTGGGTTCAAACGAGTGCATTTGGTGCTTTAGTCGTCAGCTTCAGTCTCAATTGCTGGCTATGATCAGTATCAATGAATGTTAGAATCCTCGGCAAATCGGGTGTTCCGGAGTGCAGTCAAACCTTAGTTTGTGATACTTTGCCCTAAAAAAAGTTTTATTTTGCTTCATTCTAACCAAATTGAACATACCGCCGATTTGAAATACACGCATGCGCACTAATTGCTTTTCTATTGGTCAATCTGAGACTCGATCACAATAATATTATCTAGATGTACATTTGAAAGTGCTTCAGTTAACGCATAAACATGTTATAATTTCGGCTAATTAATTTTTATGACTGCTGTAATGAATTATTATCTGCAACTAATTGTCTACAACTTTGAAACTGTATGTGTGACCTATATTTTTGTTTACATTTAAAAATAGATTATTATTTATGTGTCTGATCATTATTATTTTTTACGTGAATCATATATGCATTTACCATAATGGGTTAATTCAAATCTAATCATAAGCCTTCATTTAATTGTATTTTTCTCTTTCATCAAATCTATACGGAAGCTAAATGAGCTTATAAAAATAAAATTCTGTTTGTTTACGTTTTTAACCATAAAAGATTTATCATACAGTACACGTGTGGTAGATGTGTTTGTTAGGATGAAAATGTTTAATGTGTATTTTAATCATTCTTCAATTTTTGAATTGTTTAAAGGTAATAATTAAATGCATATTACTACAACACGATATGAAATCTTGTAAAGGAGTTAATGACTAAAATGAACAATAAACACAACATGTAGGAAAAGCCTTTTGTTGTTGTTGGATAATTTATCATCTGTACTCCCAATATTCAATAATAACTTGATAAGACTATTTGGGGCAGGGTGGACCTGGGCGATTTTTACCTAGAATTATTGTGATGTCCATTTTAACAAAATATTGATTTTCACCAAATGTCACATCAAATTATTTATTTTTATTTCCCCCGAAATTAATTTCTAGACAAAACAAAATTAAATTATTTATTTTCATGACAAGTAGGATTAGAATATGTATTTCACTAGAACCAAGATTAGAANACCCCCCCCCCCCTTTCTCTCTCTCTTTAAATTTAAATTGTGGTAAGAAAATACTTAAACAAATAGTAATGTTGCATGATATCCCGCCACGTTTCACAAAATTTTGAAGTTTCAAAGGGCATAACTCACTCTGCACCTCTTAGATCTGAATCCAAATCAAACTAATTTTGAATTTCTAGTAAACAACTTACATACAAAGTTTGGAGATAGTATGTAATTTTGTTAGTCGGTCAGAACACTAAACTTCACAAAATTCCAAAGTTTCAAGGGGCATTACTCGAAAACCCCTTAAACTTTTGAGCTCAAAATTGACCTTGACCTGGGTTTTGTGGTAAACAATTTACATACTAAGCTTATAGGCTGTATGTTGTTTTGTTCAAAAGTTATCAGTCAGAAACCCCGAAATTCACAAAATTTCAACTCCAGAACCCCTTAGACCTCTGAACCCAAAGGTAAACTTGACTTGAGTTTTGTAATAAACAGACGGTCTGTTATTTTGTTTTAAAGTTATCAGTTGGAAACCCTAAAATTCTCAAAGTTTCAAGGGGCAAAACTCAAGAACCCTTGGGCCTCTGAACCCGAAATCGAACTCGGCCTGAGTTTTGTGGTAAACAACTTACATACCGTCCAAGTTTGAAGACATTATGTTATTTTGTTCACAAGTTATCAGTCGGAAACCTTCGGGGGATGGACGGACACACGACTGAGGGCATCACAATACATCGCCACTACGTGTGCCAGGGTATAAAAACACAACCCGCGATTGCTGCGGTGCACGGCACGCATTTGTGTTAATGATAACAATGCTCTAGTTGCTTTTATCAATTCATTATTTTTTCATATAAGTTTGCTTTTTCATATTATTTTTTTGTTTGTTTATTTATTTATTACTGTTATTTTTTTTGCTTACTAATATTTCTAGATATAAAGCCTTTTACATCTTAATGTTATTTTCCCATTAAAAAATTCTTTGTATATACTGTACATATGCCCAGAATAATTGATCATGAAAATATTCTACATTTATATATTATGTACTTTACAGTGCCAGGTTACTGATTTTTTAAGATAAATTTATCTATCATTTATATGCCATTTATTCACCAGCCCAGTAGTCAGTACTTCGTTGCTGACCCAAGAGCCGATTATTTTTGGAACCTTACAATATCTAAATTTTTGTAAATTATGTTGAAAACTAAGGAGTATCTACCTCATGCATAGGTCTGTCCTTAGCTAATTTTGGCTTTACATTTAGATCATATTTGGTTATTTGTTCTCTATCAGTTTTTAAATATCTTTGAGTATATGGTCTTCCAAACATTTAGATTTTATCTGCACTGAAGAGACATAAGTTGTCGAAATGCGCATATGCAGAAAGTAAATTCACAGTAACCTCGGTATTTAGTTATTTATTTACTACTGTTTTGCGAGAAGTTTATTTGCAAGTGTACAATGAAGAAGAGTGCAATGGAACAATTCATATTTATTTAATTTAGTATTTGTAAAGTATGAATATCTATTTGCAGACTAAAGTAAAAGAAAATGTATATAATATAAATATGATCTAAGATTGCTTATTTTCAGTGTTATCGCAACGACTTAGCTTACAATCCTGGATCCTACTAACTTAAATCAATAGAAAAAGTGGTAGAAAAGTAAAACAATATCAGTAATATGTCCCTTATCTACTGCTAAAATATACAATAATTGCCGTTTTTGCCATGTCTTTAGACTTTAGTTTTTGTGATCTTCAGTTCCCTGGTTCCTTCGGTATTCTACTGCCGTTGTTTTAGAAAACAGTCACATTCAATCTTTCAAAATGGACTATTAAAATAAGAGTTCTTGTGTGTTTGAATGCAGATATGTATACCACTGACTATTAAATGAGCTTGCAGGACTTGATCACGAGTCTCTAATACGGAAATTTCGAGATAAGAGTTTTTCCAGGAAAGGTTTTTTTAAAAGTATACAAGAGATCTTCATGTTCCAGAAGCTATCAATGTATATTGTATGCGCACACTTATCATCGGTTGTTCAATACTTTTAGCGCTGTGTGTAAACTTTTTATGCAATTAAAATCTACGTGACGCATATTTCGAAACTCTCCGAATTAATTTACATTTTGTTTGTATTATTATTATTATCATCATTATTTTATGCAATGGGTCAGTGATCCAGCTCTGCCCCACTTTACTGGTATACTGGAAATACAAATTTACAAAAGGTTAAATAAATAATAAACCTATTTCTGTTCAATTGAGTTTATTAGTATTTTAAAAACATTAAAAATAACCACTCACCAAATGCTATGTTATAGTTGAATAGATGATCTAATTATGCTTTTACCATGATTTCAGTCTTAAATCATGCCCAGTGCTGTTGACAATATTTACATGTTATTGTCAGATTTCTATGCCACGCTTCTTGCACGTTAAAGAACCCTTGTAGGAAGCTCTTTTTTGAGTGGCCCGTAGGTGATCACCTACAAGGTTAAATTCTCCGCCGTTTTCGATTTCAGCATACTTTTCCAGTGGCAGTCAGAATTTCCCGTCCCATGGCCCTTTCCATACCAAAAAGTGATTATTCATTAACAAACTTGTTCGCGTCTTGATATAGCTGAAATATTGCTGAGTAGACGTTAAACAATATTCAATCAATCAATCAACTAGAGAAATGTATACATCATTCGTGTTACAGTACAAATTGGAATCCAGAATCCTCCTAGTACAAATTGGAATTCTAATTTCTACTTGGACAAATTAGAATTCTGGTTTGTACTTGATTCAATCCAGCACGAATTGGAATTCCAATTTCTACCAGGACAAATTAGAATTCTGGTTTGTACTTGATTTAATCCAACTCTAATTGGAATTCCAATTTCTACCAGGACAAATTAGAATTCTGATCTGTACTGGATTTAATCCAGTATAAATTAGAATTCCAATTTCTCCTAGGAGAAATTGAGATATCCTAATTTGTACTAGTAGGATTCTGGATTCTACTAACTTTAATCAATAGAAAAAGTGGTAGAAAAGTAAAACAATATAAGTTATATGTCCCTTATCTACTGTTTTGGTGACCATTCAATTAAAACCTTAATTTGGAAAGATAAGATTAATTGGCTTGTTGTATAAAAGATATAGATGTTTTGATTGGAACTCTTAACCCTTTGAGCACAGTTCAAACGTTTTGTAACTAGTTTTCATAACTACAAACATGGAAGAATTACTGAAAATTATTGAAATTTTTTTCTATGGATGACAGACGTAAAAACTATTATTCTGATATCGATCTTGTTGTTGTGAGAAGTTTTTGCTTCTGTTTACCTGGTTTAAATGCAGAAGATCCTGTTACTCTACCTGAAATTTCATACATTGTAATGTTAAAAAATCGTTCACTAGAAGATGGCAGTATATAACAGCCACAGTGTGTAATTACTCTGGCAAATGCAATACTATGCGATGCCTTTGTCATAACTTGGAAAATTCCCTGCTCCACTAAATGTCACACAGTTCCAACAATTGGCACAACAAATTAACAGTTATATTGGAATTATGTTATTTATCATTCTATTGTTTTATCATTTAGTTTTTATAAATTAAAATGTTGAGAAATGCATATTTCTTAAAACAAAATCAGAAACTTTTTTTCAGCTTTGAATGTCAGTAATATCCAGAATCCTCCTGAACAAAATATCCAGTATTATTCTGGATCACACTAGATTGATTGATTGATTAGTTAGAGTTTAACGTCCAATGAGCAATATTTCAGCTATATCAGGACGAGAACAAGTTAATCAATTCAAAAAATTGAAAGTATCAGAAGAAAGAAATAAAGGTGGAAGGGACAACCTGGGCAACGACTTTTGACTGCCACTGGAAAATTGGAGAAATGGGTAGGGGCAGGAAATTTAGCCTTCCATACGACACCCAGTGCGTCTGCTCTCTTTAGAGAAAGGATCACACTAGAAATTCAGTAGGATTCAGAATCCTACTACTATAAGATATCTCAATTTCTCCGAGGAGAAATTGAAATTCCAATTTGTACCAGCTTAAATCCTGTACAAACTCGAATTCTAATTTGTCCTTCTGAATTAAATCCAGTACAAATCGGAATTCTAATTTGTCCCGGTAGAAATTAGTATTCCAATTTGTACTAGAAGGATTCCGGATCCTACTGGATTCCAATTTGTACTGTAACATATACTTTGGTTCAATTTGCTTTCATAGTTTCCGAGGAGATTATCTTCATACTTTCTATGCTTAAAATTGCTTTAGTACTATCAATACGTTCTATGCTTCAAATTGCGTCAGTACTATCAAAGGTGATGATCACAATAATTTTTACATAGAGTCTTATGTTTAGCTTTGCTTGACGCTGACGGAAAGACTTCAATGTGAGGTTTGATTCAGTTTTCATCTATATAGTTTCAGAGGTTATGACCAAACTATGTTTATCTAGAATACACTAGAATAATCGAGTCGGGATTGCTTATACATTTAATTGATTGATTGATTAGTTAGAGTTTAACGTCCAGTGAGGAATATTTCAGCTATGTCAGGACGAGGACAAGTTAATCGAATAAGCAAAAATGTAAGTAAAAGAAGACAGAAATAAAGGTGGAAGGGACAACCGTGCAACGAGTTTTTTATTGCCACTGGAAAAGCGGAGTATGGGTAGGGGCAGGAAATTTAGTCTTCTATATGAGACCCAGTGACTCTGCTCTTTTTTGAAAATTATAGAAGGTGTCTTTATACTACATTGGGCATGGCATCTCTCCACACAGTTCGGCTATTATGGTTCGCTTTCCGTATTATGACCTGACAATCCCGCATAGACAGGGCATTTCCCTATCCACCAGCTGGGGATGCACTCGGCAGCTCTGTAGCCTGGGCCCCTAAAAACCGATTCAGGTGCCCCCGCGTAAAAAGGTCCGTCAATATTCTTTATGCCGTAATCAAAGTGGTGTCACATGCAGCAATCAATCTCTATATCCTTTAGAAGTATTAATTAACAAAACTATTATACTGAAAAGTGGATGACGAAACGTTCTCCTTTTTTTCAAATAATCCTTAAAAGAACCTAAAATGCCTAGTCCAAATTGGTCTACTCAGGAGGACAGGATTGTAATGTATGTAATGTCATATCGTATGAACCTGTTTAAATCTTTAGTCGAAAACATCTGAACATATTCAAAGGCGTGTGCAAGTGTATTATTTGTCTCTGACAGAACTACCGAACTTAAAACGGAATATATACATATATTATGTAGTCTCATAAAATCATAGACTGTCAATAAACTAGCGATACAACCGCATGAACTACGTATATTCCACTCAGTGATCACTTACACCGAAAGGAAATATCAAAGAAAGTTTTAAAGGTCATCTTCCTTCATCATGCACAAAATGCAACTCCAAACAGGTCTGTGGCTTAACCTGTGAGTGCTTTTATTTACTTCACGTGCCTTACCAGACATGTAAATTGACCTGTGCAATCGAGTCACAAATACATTGTAATCGATACTTAAGTTTCAGGCCGAATTTAGGCAAAGCTTGATAAAAATTACAAATAGGCTGTTACTCTTGGGGATTACTCTTGAAAATATTGTACTGGGACGTGATCATGATGAAGACGAAGCAAACCGAAAATTATACTGTGAACCCCTACAAACAGGAGTGTCATAAGGTTTTCCGGAAGGGTAAGCATATATTTTACACGCGGCACACTATAATTCAACTGTCCCCTGTAATGTTAAATTCGGTATGCGTCAATTCTGTTATAATATAATCCTAATGTGAGATCTCAGTATCGATAGGCTTGTTCGCGTTTTAAAACTGTGTTAATGCTATCTGGAAGATAATGGATCATTATTAGTAATATCGAGAGATAACAAGTGAGGATCGTATTGCAAGGCAATACCATGTCCCCTACCGGAAAGCAAGGCTTTGTTACACCAGTAAAAATAGTAAAAAAGTTTTGAGTCAAAGGCCCACAACTCTGTCAAAAATCAGTAGACTGGAACCAAACTTAATCTTGTTCTGTAACTCATGGAGGTAGACTCACATACCAAATATTAAATCAATACCTGCAATGGTTTAGAAAAAAAATGCGGAAAACTGATATTCAACTAAAATTTTCCAAGTCAAAGGCCCATAACTCTGTCAAAAATCAGTGGACTGGAACCACACTTAAACTTGTTCTGTAACTCATTGAAGTAGATTCACATACCAAATATTACATCAATACCTGCAATGGTGTAGAAAAAAGTGGAAAACTGATATTTTACTAAAATTTTCTAAGTCAAAGGCCCATAACTCTGTCAAAAATCAGTGGACCGGAACCAAACTTGAACTTGTTCTGTAACTCATTGAGGTAGACTCACATACCAAATATTAGATCAATACCTGCATTGGTTTAGAAAAAAAAAATGCGGAAAACTGATTCGGGACTGACGGGCGGACGGAGTGGAATCCTTAAGTCCCCTTCGGCTATCGCCGGTAGGGGACTAAATAAAATGTTCAATTTTACAATTAAATATCCATAAGTACAAAGTTCTTCAGTTTTCGATTTTCCGACAAACCGGTTGCGCATTCAAATAATGATATCGAACCCGTTAAAGCATTATCAATGTATTTTTCTGTCAAAAAGGTATCTTGGAATTAGTCATATTCAAGTAAAGCAAAAATTTTAATACTTGTCTTGGAAATATTCGTTTTAAATGATCTGAAAGAATTAAATGAATATATTCTTTTTATTTGTTTTTGTTTGCTTGTTTGTTTGATTTTTGTTTTACATCAAACCATTTTGCATGAATAATGATAATAAGCAACAATGTGCCACAAAACTTGACACGTTTATTTTATTAGGATGTGAATTGGTATCCATAAAACTACATATTTACAATCCACAGAATTACTGCCAAATTAGATGACAGAGGTGAGTGGGGTATCTCCTATTTGTGATATTTTTGATGGGTATAATACTCCCACATAACAAGATTTCGAACAATTACCGATCAAGTTCTTATAAAAGAGTTGTATATCTCGGACAAGGGTTTGTACACGTTATTGGAGAAATTTATTTATATATTTTGATGTACATTGATTAAATTTTGCTCCTATTATGCACTTTGCTGCAGATAAGTTGTTTAGAAATAACAAAGTTAAGCCTTGGGTAGATCATATCGAACATGTATATTTCAATCCAGTGTAGCGGATTATTTCTTTTTCAAAAATTATACATTAATAAAAAAAATTATTTGTAAAGGAATTGTCTTATGATATATGGAACTGAAATTTGACTGATTTATTCAGAGACATATCTCTGGTTTATCCGATTCTCAAACAATACTGATTTACCACATCAGAAACCTTTTTTTTACCGGATAATTTGATTTAAATTCAATATACGTTCAAAGTTGAAAATTTGACAGTTGATTGACCAACACGGTTTTGACCTTTTGCTTAAGTAAAAAACAATTGCAGTTTATGCGTTTTTATGTATCAATAAATTATCTTTTGATATCAATAATAACAAATTGATCGGCTAATCTGATTTTTATGCAAAACTCACTCAAAGTTGTCAGACAACAGTAGCAGTCTTTCAAGGCCACTTTTCGACCTCAAATGTCACAAACCATGCGCAATGCAAAAAACTTAAGTCGTACTGATGTCACCCCCAAATTTAAGAACTCATCAATTTTAAAATAAAGATTTTGAAAAGCTTAGAATCATTCACATTAAAAATGTGCATCTTGTTGCCTTCTGTTTACCTATTCGATTATGTTGATATCTTAAAAATCGACGAATTTATTACGAATTTTCGATTTCGAAATTAAATGTCACAAAAGATGTAAGCGACGTTCAGTGGCTCAAAAAGACGTTTACGTCGTGGAAATAACAACGCGTTGTAATATACTAAAATACGACTTGTTTTTAAATAAATTTTAAAAAATCAGAAACAACTTTGTCATTAAAAATACACACGAACAAAAAATGGAGGGGGAACAGGATAAAGGGAATCGAGAGAAAGGAGAGAGGAGCTGGAGAAAGGGGACGGGAGAAGATAAAAAGAAATGATGAGAAGATGTGGCAGAAAGGGCAGTAGAAATGAGCGATGGGTCGGAGACAGGGCAATAGAAATGAGCGATGGGTTGGAGACAGGAGAAAGGGGCGAGAGAAAGGAGAAAGACTCCCCTTGTCCGCCCCCTCAATACAGGTAAATGAAATAATACAAAATGAATTATTCATCTGTTTTATAAATAAGTCTTTGTGGCTAGAAGTCTGACACAAACGGCCTTTCATATAATTTCTCCATATTCACGTAAATAAAACAAGAATTGTGATACGAATTCATGCATAATATTTTTTTAATTATTTACACTTTGACTGGAAATGAAGAGCCACTTTAACTGTTTTGTCCCTTTGTCATACTAACTGGAAACTATATAGAATAAACCACGAATACACACTTTTTCATATATGATTTTTATGGGGGTGTGGTAAAAAGGAATTCCGAAAAAAAAATCCAGGATCAGAAATTCAGTAAATACAAAATTAACAGGACATGAAAAGGCGGAAATAAAAATAAGCAGGATAATAGGCTCAACGAATGCGTGAAAATATCCAGAAGCAGATGTTCCTCCTCCAAAGATCGCCTAAAAATCTAATGGTAGCTCCCAAATAACAGCCAAGCCAAAAAGCTACACCACATGCCTCTACAACATGGTAAAGAACAATGAAAAAAAACCATGCACAAAAATTTAACACTACAGCTCTACTTAAAGTTCTGTTATTTTAAAACTATTATTTCTTTAAACAGGGTGCCCAATGTACGTCATATGTCCTGGTAGTTTAATCCAAAATAGTTTCAGTATTAAAATTGCCTGTACATTGTTTTAAGAAATTATTGAGCTAATACGAAATCTAAAATATGAAAAAGAATTAACTAAATATACGTTTTGTTCAAGTAGTGTTCATTTTAAATCTTTCAAACATTTATTCGGTCTGATAGAATACGTAACTTTCGAGGTAGGAACAAATGTGATATTGTTTGTTTGAATGAGGCGGAAATGAACTTCCCTGTATACCAGTTTGGATTCCTGGCACTTCGAATAATATAAATTGCCGACATATTGCCTAATATAGCAACGAACTGTTTATAAATGAAATAACACATACCCATAGATGTATTGGCTAACACATCTATGACATACCGAAGTTGGCCATTTTGAAAACTTTTGTGTCTTCGGTGCAAATTAATTCAAAATAATAATACAATTTACCAAAATTGTCGGCAAGGAAATCAATTAAAAGGGCTTGAAATCGGCTAAATTTGTAAACCGCGACTCTGACCCTAATTTCTAAAAAAAAATCACAGATCGCAAACATTGTTCGCCCTTATGTGAACAACCGTCGGAAGAAGGATCCGATTTTTAACAAACTTTCTCGGCAGTCCTGTATTCGGATAGTATTTGTCTGTATATGAATTATATTTATTGTCACAATAAAATTACCATTGATAATCTTTTTTAATTAAAAAGGAAAAATTAAATCAATTACAGCAATTTTATGTATTCTGACAGTTCAACATACAAAAAGACAACTGTTCCTAGCAGATATATATGAGGGTATAACCCCCAACCCTTGAGTTCAGAGTACAACCAAAATTTTAGACAAAGTACAGAGTCCATATATATTTTTTTTTAATCTTTGAAATTTGAAGTACAAGTCCAAAATGCCATGACTTTTGAGTACATGGAGTCCATTGACTCAAGTGGTCAAGTCCAAAGTACGCCCAAAATAAGGCTAAAGTCCCGATTCTAAAAAGGGGGGGTTATACCATTATATATACTCTTGCTTGTTTTTGAAACATCTAAGCGTAATTGAAAAGATTCAGCACGAAATCAGATGATCGTTTACTTGAGTTTTATGTTTAATTTAGACTTCATTATTGCTGATCGCATCGGTAGCACTTTCCAACGTATATCCTCAAAACAGGGACCTTTATATTCGCCAAAAACTAGCGGGTTTCTTTTCCCCGTTAGCAAGGACCATACAAAGGTAGAAAACCTTAGAACCTAGCGAAAATTTTCTGCTATAAGGTATTGGGAATAACAAATATGCAGAAAGACGTGAACCATATAAATGGCTTTAATTATATATTCATATATAATCTGTATACAAACAAAAGTGATAACAGGTAGAAAAATGTAGTTGGTAAAAAAACAAATTTAAAGAATGACAGACAGAAAGAAATATTAAAATGATAAAAAAGGGAACCAGGACGTCTTTACTTTATCAATACGACGTCTTCGAAAACTGAAAAAATATATGATTTTGATGTTACGTTCGGTGGTACCGATATCGTGCGCGACGTCTATGTACTTGGCGATTAATGATCATATGACTTTGCGATCAAGGATCATATGAGTTTGCGATCAAGGATCACACTGTTGTGATCACTGATCATAACTTTTTGGGTCAATGATTGCAAATTGTTTTGTGATCATTGATGGCAAGTAGATCAATCCTTGATTGCAATCATTGACTGCTACAGGGTCGCAAAATGATCACTTAGGGATCACAAAAACGGCAATCTTGAATTTTCCCTGTAATCATTATTACAAGCAAATACTAGGTTGTTCTCTGGGGTCAAAACCGAGTCAGAATTCTCTGATATTCGAATACATGAGATAGTGAACAGCATCATTGGAAAATTTCAACAAAAGGGACATAGTAATGACTCACTATAGGTTAAGAGGCGACGGATTTATGGTCATGGATGCTAAAAATGAGGTGATAGATCTCTTTACCATAGCGAATAATGAACATCTGCACATAAAATTTGAAAATAATGAAACTGAAGATAATTACCATGACACTAAAGTTTCGAAACCACAAACCAAATTATTTAAAACACTTGATATTGAAACTTTATTTTAGAACACTGAAACATTCATGTATCTTCACAGAAGTACATTTCGGGTATTTGTGAAATTCGGAGAATTTATCAGGCACACTAGAATAACTTCAAACTACGCAAAACGTGACTATGTAATAAGTAAATTCAAAACAAAAATTAATGGAAAGAAAATACCGAGATACAGATATTGAAGATGCAATTCGTGAAACTAGAGAACTAAAAAGTGCTTCGAAAACTTTGAAAATATTTAAGAAAACATTCGTCAGTTATCATTGAATATGCAAAATGTTCAAAAATATTTAACAAATTCCCTACATCGGATACAAACGGCACTTTAACCTTGGGAAACTGCTAAAACATAGATGAAGATTACATTGTATATCTCTATTTAACAAACCTAAACAAACATCCGGAGCACCTGATGTCACTCCCGGTTTTCATGGGAGTTCACACTATGAGTGCCTTAGTTCTTAATGTTATCTTTTTATTTCCGTGCATTGTAGCCGTCTCACGTCCTTTTTTTGTCTTTGTTTTTATCTGTTACCGTTTTTGCCATGTCTTTGGACTTCGATTTTTGTAGTCATCGCTTCCCTTGTTCCTTCGATATTCTACTGCCGTTGTTTGTTACCTAAACAAACATGTGTTACAATCATTAATTCTGAGAACGTAGTGAGCCATGAAACGAATATCCAATGGAACGCTGTAAATATTTGACTGACAGACACTGCGAAAACCAGATTAATTCTGTAGATTATTCAACATAGGTGTGAAAACATGCCATTAGTAATATATAGACGAGCAATGTTCCCAACTTTGTAAATAAGCAATTAATTATATTTAAAATAAACAAAAAATCCATAAATGTATAGAAAAATGAAAAACCAACTTTATCTCATATTTAATTTAGGAAGTTACCTGATAAAGGGCCGTGTCTATGTTCCTAAAAGTGCCCGAAACACCAGAAAGATGTGAATACAAAGAATACGTGGTGTTAGGTAGCACTATAACTTCCATAAGTAATATAAAGACGAGCAATGTTCGCAACTTTGCAAATATGCAATTAATTATACATAAAATAAAAAATATAAATATAATAAATTTAAATCAAGATGTAAACCAACTTTATCTCACATTTATTTCGAAAGACCACTAATGAAGGGCAGTCCCTGGATATTTTCCTAGAAGTGCCCGAAACGCCACAAAGGTAAAGTATCCTCAAATAGATGATATTCTCAGATCCGGCGTGACGTATCAGCTCGTTAGATACAACATCCGGGCACTCTTGTAGGTGAAGCTTTATCTTAGATACAATGTTAATGAAGTGTTTTATAACCCTCGAATATTACACACAAGAAATTATTTAACGAACAGGTGTGAATTCTGAATTAATACAGATAACTAACAAATACCTTAATGATTATTGAAGTGTTGCAAAAAAGGTTTTTAATTAAAATTATATGGATAAAAGATACGTTACAATACTTTGTAAACACCCTTCATGCCCTTTACAGATTACTTGCAACTCATGACATTAATATACGCTTCTTAAATGTAACATTCAAATTGGTACCAATATTCCTAAAATTTTCTGCAACTCGAAGTCTTTATTTAAATACAACAAAACGAAATGTTTACCATTTTTAGTTGTCAAAAGCCTGAAACTGGTAACTTACGGCAAAATGAGACTATAAAGACATGCCAGTTACAAATAGCGAAATCCAAAGTATATAAGTATAAAACTTAATAATGTTAATATTTTTTCGAATTTCAAACTAACATCCTTGTAATAAATATTAGATGAATGCAGGTGTCCGTTAGGTGTTCCATTGGTATCCTAGGATGTAAAAGTCGCTGTTAAAAATGAAATTTGTAACGTGTTTTTGTCCCTTCGTCACGCCTTTAAAAAAATACAAAAAGTCCAAATATTACAACTATAATATCCAATATTCCAGTCTCGAATAGTGATACTTTTCAAATTTAACTCAACTTAAATCCTAAATTTTATACGTAGACATGGTCAATGTCCCTGATGTAGATCGATGGTTCCTGCACGCATATGGATTGATATTTATAACTGTTTTTAGAATTTTTTAGAACTTTACAGGGATTTACGGGACGCGTAAAACACGCGTCTGGTACGCAAAAATAAATGACCGGATGCACATTTTTATAAAATATGCGTCCGACGGGACGCAGCATAATAAATGTATAGAAATGCTACGTACATGTATATCTGGCACCAAGTAAAATCGCGAATCAGCTCAATTCCCGTGAAAAAGTATCATTTGAAATTCAAGATCAAGGAGAGACGCTCTAAACAATATATTTCTGTTCATTTTTGGGAGTCCATCGGATGTTACCATTAAAGGTCAAACACAAACATGTGCGCGCATGATAACAGAAATCGTTTGGGAAAATGGAGACCAACTAAGCATTTGAAAGCTGGGTGCACGGGAAGTCGAAAAATGAACGGATTGATTGACCGAATCATATGCCTTGTGACTTTGGTAAAATTTACCCGGCATCTGAATTGAATTTCAGCGACTCCGGCTACAGAGCTGCCGGGCGCGTCCCCAGATGGTAGATAGGGAAATGCTTGTCTATGCGGGGTACAGAAAAGGTATGATCCGTTGTAGACAAACAATGTGGAGAAACGCCACGACCCATTTAGTATCGAGGCCGATTCTTTATTTTAATTTTTTTTTGGTCAAGTGCAGACTTCCCGAGAGTCGTGTATAGAAGGCTTAAATTCCTGTCCCTACCCATTTCTCTGAACAGGAAGAAATGGGTAGGGTCAGGAATTTTATTTCTCTATTCAAAATTGTACCTTCCTCCAGGTTTACATTTTTATATGTAATTTTTTAAATAAATCAACTGACTTTTGTCCTGATATAGAATAAGTATTGCTTACTGGACGTAAATTGAAAACTAACTAATTAATCAAGAAAACATCATGCAATCTTCTGGGTCCCAATTATTTTTCTGAAGGACCCAGGAAAATTTATTTGGTGGGTCCCTGGGACCCCAACTGACAGACGAGGAGGTAAATCCCTGATTTTAAATGCATTTTCGAATTCTTCCTATCCGGCCATGCAAAATAAAGTTTCCTAACACAGATAATTACACAGAAAACATAAAGAGGAACTAAATTATATATTTTTCATCCATGCACATAATGATATCATAAGTCATCCTGTCTATTTTCTTACGGTTTGGTATTAATTATGATATTTAGAATTAATAATATCGTGACCAGATGTGACAGAATCTAGATGACAGTTTGTTTTTGCACGGGTCAAAACAGCGGGGCATACAATTTTACATAGATATGTCAATTGATTTAGGTATACCTAATTGTAACCGTTTACTGCATTGACCACTTTTATTGAAAAAGTAAACATTTTAATAAATAGGTATAACGATAAACGCGCACGTTTTCATGACATGTTAGAATGATTAACAAGAACACAATAGGAAAATACTGCTAGTAGATAAAACAAAGTGTGCTGAGATTTGCGCTTGTACGTTGGATTTTTTTTTTTTTTATATAAAATGGTAATTACTTTAATTATTAATTTTAATCATTCTATTCATGTTTCGTAAATAAAATATGAATTGCAATGTTCAAACTGTATTTTGTTCTAAGATTACTTTTACAGTGATGAAATTTGTTTCGTTCTCACTTATCACTCGACCCCTTTTTGTTTGTGTTTTAATTATTTATTTATATTTTTTTAAAAGTTCATCATCTTCCAGAAACTGTGGATTGGTGTATATACATATAGGACATCCAACTGTCTAAACGAAAAATTTACATAAGTTTACTAAGGCGTACATAATAGCAATATTATCATAATTACTGAATGTTTCACCCCCTTGACAACAAGATCTGTCGTATCTAAGAAAGGGAGATAAATCACTTCTTAAATACCCGTATGTTCGGATAACAGAATACGTGGTGCTGGATAGCACTATAACTCTCGTACCATTTTCGTGTAATCTAGAGAGACGATGAAAGCGCTTTATATTTCTCTTTTGCAAAGAGTTTCCAACGACTTACGTATCATTGCAAAAAAGCTAATTTCTTAAAAGTATCGCTTTTTAAAATATAGTCATTACAATATAATATTCAGGTATCTCCCGATGTCAAGGTATCATGTGCGCAATTATTGACTTTCGAACAGGGATCCAGTTTTGAACCCAAAGCTGTATTCAGTATTAAGCACTACAACTCCTACGATTGGTGGATAATAAAATTAAATGTTTTAAGATAAAATACTATGTCATGTTACGATTCGGTTTATAGCAAATCTGATTTCAACAATGTTACCCAGAGGTGATAATTTGACCTTTTATGGGATCTGGTCGACACAAAAATATTTTTTGAATATACCCCTTTTTGAGCCTCAATTTACACCAAGAATCGCCGCATGACCCCCCATTTTTTATTTTGGAATTCGAAAGATCTGTATGAGTACTTGTTATTTTCAGGACCTTCGGGATGAAAAAAAGCCTTCGTCTATTTTTAGTTTATCGCTAAACAGGGGAACCCCCCTATGGAAAATGCATTGTAAATAATTGCGCACTTGTAACCTATAGCAAAAATGTGGTTTTCACGTTTTTCTACTTTGTAATGTATTGAATGGTACTAAAACACTGAATTTCAAATAAATTTACAATTTTGACCGAATGAAAGTTTGTGCATATCGTATTTCCGGATTTATAGTCTGTTTCTT
The DNA here is from genome assembly GCA_002080025.1 of Modiolus philippinarum. Classification (NCBI taxonomy): domain Eukaryota; kingdom Metazoa; phylum Mollusca; class Bivalvia; order Mytilida; family Modiolidae; genus Modiolus; species Modiolus philippinarum. Next base: position 40,303 of record MJUU01030097.1, read on the forward strand.
CATGTATGGTAAAAATCACTAGAAAAGGGGGGTAGGCTTCGGTGAAAGTTGATAATTTTTAGTTTACAGAAGTAGATTGCTCATATGCCTGTTGTATCGCTTCGGAACAAATGTGAGAAGCTTTAGCAGTATATTTTATATTTTTAATTGCATTTATTTATGAAAAATGGCATATTTTTAAAATTATTTTTTTGGTAAAAATCTCAAATTTTAGCTGCACTTGAAACTTACGTTTTGCCTAATATGGCAAATAGTAAGGCAAAAGTTTCTGGCATGGTGTTCATCACTGTAAGTGGCTTGTCATTAATTTTAGTCAAACCGATAGGTATTTATGCTATTTCTATGGCTATAGTCTATTTCAAATAAGCTCTTTTTGAAAAAATGGCCGATTTATCATTTCAACTTCCAAATATGGGTACACTATAATAAAATTTAACGACTTTGGTACCAACATGGATGACCTTCTACTATCTGCATATGATCATGGCTTCAATTTCATTTTTATTCAGTATGTTATAGAATGACGCCGAAATATCTTCAAAATGAGAATTTTTTTTCTGCATTTTTCGGACAGGGGGTGACCTCTGGGAAATAAAGCTCTGAAAATCATAAGAGGTGACACAATAATGAAATGACATCAAATGATGTTGTTTGGTGTGTGGCTTGCTAAAAATGTAGGAAATGTCACGTTTTGAAGTTTACAAATATTTCTATAGGTATCATGTGCGCAATTATTGACTTTCGAACAGGGATCCAGTTTTGAACCCAAAGCTGTATTCAGTATTAAGCACTACAACTCCTACGATTGGTGGATAATAAAATTAAATGTTTTAAGATAAAATACTATGTCATGTTACAATTCGGTTTATAGCAAATCTGATTTCAACAATGTTATCCAGAGGTGATAATTTGACCTTTTATGGGATCTGGTCGACACAAAAATATTTTATTATTTTGAATATACCCCTTTTTGAGCCTCAATTTACACCAAGAATCGCCGCATGACCCCCCATTTTTTTATTTTGGAATTCGAAAGATCTGTATGAGTACTTGTTATTTTCAGGACCCTCGGGATGAAAAAAAGCCTTCGTCTATTTTTAGTTTATCGCTAAACAGGGGAACCCCCCTATGGAAAATGCATTGTAAGTAATTGCGCACTTGTAACCTCAAGATTTGAATCACTTCTTACAGAAGAAATACATAGAACATCAAAGATTTTTTTTACAATACATTACACGTACATAGAACATCACAATTTTTTCACAATTAACTGAAAAACTACCACGCTTATGTTTTAAAAATAAACTTTTATTGAGTGGAACAATTCTACAACTAACAAAGCTGCCAAAATATCCTTATTTGTTGTATTATCACCATTAGTGCATGAAATTTGAAACTTTGCCTGCCTTACTTTACCATTTTGCTGAACAGAATCAAATCTATGCTGGAGCTGAAATCCAATTCAATTCAATTCTAAATATTTAATTGTTCATATAATACAAACAAAGGGATTGGATAGGAGGCTATGTTTATACTGATCCTCTCCCAACAAGATGGGCAATGTGTTACAAAATATGTACATAAAATTACAAACAGATTAAATAGATTAAGCTGTACCACAGTGGGTCAGGAAATGTATTATATATTATACTATTTTCTAAAGCTTAAGAGAATGTTAACATTTATTTATTATTTTCATTTAAATATAATAGACAGAGCCACTGTAATACAACTCAATCTAATTATAAAATAGTATTAAACTTTTGTATAATTTTAATGACCAACAAATAATTTCACTTGATCACCATCTTTCCTTAAATTATACCAGTGCTGAAATCCGAAAGCGGGCTGTCGACAAATTGATATTTGTAGTTAAAAGTTATTTTTAGTTGCCTATTTAGTATAGACATTACTGTTACTTGTTTTGCACATCATAAATTTAATTGCATCTTTTCGGCACAAGGCACTCAACTCCTAATTTCCTATTAATCAAATTTTCGAAGTTGTCTTTGACGTTAACGTACGTTTTATGAAAATCTGCTATTAGTTGCATGATATCCGAATCTAGCTGTTGAATAGCCGTGTTCATTGAAATACTTTGTTCAGGAAAACCATCACAGGGGATAAGCGGCTGTCCGTAACTGCAGTTACGGACAGCCTAAGATGGCGGACGCAGAAACTGGTCAGTTCAAATTTCTTTATTTTCTCTTATATGTCTTTCTAACGTGTTTCACGCTATTGTGGTTATCTGCACATTAAAAAAGGAAGCAAATTTGAAGCGTTCTAAACAATTTCAATATGAAATAAGTATCTAGATAAATATATCACCACACTCTTATACTAGTATTCAAATAACTAAATGCTAGATTGTACCGATAAACAGAGAATGCAATAAAGATTCATCATATGGTAGGAGCACCATCAAGAGAATGGTGTGGACTTTTTTTAAAGATTGCTGCATACCTCTTAATCAGAACCCTCTTATAACAATAACAGAAAACAGTTAATAAACCACAATTTCATTAATTGGCGAATTTGCATAATATAAATGTTGCATTATCCACTGATTATCTTCTGTCACTCTTTGCTAAATGTCCCTTTGCAATATTTTCTTTGTACCAGATGATGCTCCTAATTTAAGCTATATAAATAAACATAAAATAAGTTTATGAAGGCGGTTCATGTGAAATAACAACACATAGTTTTGAGGACAAACTTTTAAAACAAACATGTACATTCACTCAATATACTTTCATTTTTCCTATTTGCTGCAGAGTTTGTCTCTCGTGCTGCGTGGAGTCCGTAGATAGTCTCCCCGTGTTTGAGATGTATGCTCTTATAATACAGTACTTGTACAGTAAAACATAACCAATCACACCATTGTACCATACACCATACACCATGCACCATTACACCATGAACCATTACACCATATACCATACACCATCACACCATACACCATTGCACCATATACCTTACACCATACACCATGCACCATGCACCATACACCATATACCATGTACCATACACCATGCACCATACACTTTACATCTTACACTATACACTATGTCCAGTACAATGTATTTGCATTTTGGTTTTTATTTTATAGTGGCCGGTACATACAACCTCGGGCATACAACAAATGAATTTTATCTTTTTGTAGGACAAAATGAAGATTTTTAATAAAAACTTGTCTCGGCGAGATCTCATTTTTCAGTCTCAATCCTAGAATACTTTCCACAAAGCTTGTTTTTTACAATCGTGTAAATAAAATAAAGGGTGATACAGATATTCGTTTGCCGTATTTTATTTCGCGTGTTGCTTTTTCTCGCTTTTAAAATGTCATTTTTGCCCTCATCTTATTTAATAAGTATTTCCTTTATATCTTTCGATTATCGAGCGTACATTGACATATCATTATTAAGGCGGCAATCATACAGCGTCCATAACCTAACCTTTTTTTCGTACACCAAACACGATCTTATTTCACGTGAAATG
>MJUU01030098.1:31634-73574 GCA_002080025.1 Modiolus philippinarum
ACTACTGTTAAGTCCTGGTCTTTTGAATACAAGAAACAGTTCAACAAGAAGTAGCAGCAGAAGCCATCTCTACCTATGTTGTATTATCAGGAGCAGTATGGTAAAATGAGGACATGAACACAGTCGTAACTCGAGAGTTGTACAAATTAATATTGTGATCAAATTGTAAGCAGCATTACGAGTTACATGTGTATCTCCTTTGCACCAATGACGAAGCAATTTCATCTAAATGAAAAAAAAAATCGGAGGACAATCCAAGTACTGCAAAGAGTTATCCCCCTTTTCAAACAACGTACATGGAATCAAGAAAAGACAACAAAGCGTATCTCTAGCAACGACCTCAAAAAAGGAAAGTTATCCCCTTTCCAAGAAGATTATCTGAAGAAATCCTCACAGCGAAACATCAAGAACCTCTGGTTTATGACAGCCGATTCATTCAAAAAAGTACCCGGTGGAAAAGTATATACATTTATTCCTTTAAATGATTTCTGTAAATCTAATCTAAAGGATACAGAAAACCCGAAGCAGATATATTCATAATCTACTTCTTTCAATTCAAAAACTGTCAAATCTATGTCCGACTCACTTATAATTAAATCTTGTTGGGAAATTGAACTAAATCCGACGTAACCTACTTTGATAAGTGAAAAACTAGGACCACTTCAAGTTTGATTTATTCAAAATGAAAGTTACGTCAGTTTTTGATGAATAGAAGCAATAAAGGTATGTGCATCATATTAATTTTGTTTAAACAATTATAAGAAAATGAACAGCTGACAAATGTATTTGCGCATATGATTACCTTACTTGATTTTATGCTTTACTTCATTTCTAAGTATATCCGGTTAGAAAAAACAATACAATTACATGTACATGTAATGTCACTGACCTCAGTTCATACAAACTAGTACGTGATTATCAATATGTCGACATTTCACAATTGGTTCAGTTTTGTGACAATGCAATAAAGGAAATTCAGATCTACTTTCAAACGGTATGCTTGTAACTTTCTGGAATTTTTCGGCATCTAAGTAGAAATTGAAATGTAAATTGCAATGTACGAAGCGTCACTTGATTTCTTTTCTTTTTTCTTCTTTCGGTTGATTGATTGTTTATATTTTATGAGGGTCCCCTTTTTCTTATGGATGTATCCAATCTGTTTTGCTTGTTTGTTTCGTTTCTTTAATTCTATTTCTTGCTTATTTGTTGTATTTTCCAGAAGAATAGTCTCTTTTTAACTTGTCCCAATAAAGACTCGTGTCTAGACAAAAATAAATTTACTAAATATCTGCTTCCCAATTGGTAAAAACAGTTGCACATACTCCAACTGAAACCACGACTTTTTCTGCTTTCTTGAGTGTGTATACTCAGTAGACACGTCCGGATAAGCTACTTTCCTTAACGACCTTTAACATAAACAACTTAACAAACGTAAGGCTCGAGTTATCTCGCTTTTTTGAATTTGAGAGAATGAGATTTTTTTTCATGATTTTAATTCGAAAAGTGAAGGTTAAAGGAATCAATATCAAACTAGCAATTGATTGGAATTTTTCTCTGGCCAGCACATGGGTTGAAAAAAATCAATCTGGCCCTGACTTTGGCCATTAGGAAAAAAGCCTGGCTTAACAAAATTTCGTAGCACTTTGCATATCGGAAAAATCTGGCCCGCATAGGGGACAAAATATCCCGGCTCAGGTGAAAATTCCGAACCCCTCCCCCCTCCCCAAATGAAAATCAAAAGGTCTGTACCTTAGTATGTTTTTTGATAGCTGTCAACACATTTCAATAATTAGTATTTATTTAAAAAGAATCAGAATTTATCTTTATTGCACCTACCTTAATGATAAAATTGACTTTTTAGAAACATAAATACACACACACGCTGCAAAACCTTTTAATCAAAGTCATTTTTCTATGGCTTGTTAAAAAGTTTTTCTATGGATTTCATGGATATGGTATTTTCGAGAGATAAGAACTATTGGGTAAATGAAGACAGAAAGAGTCGACTAATCAAGTAAGCAGGGTCCATGATGAGACTTTATTCATGACCTATTGAATAAATAAATGCTGACATACCTCGTTAATACAAACTAACTATTTATTAGAAGTGTACTCTGATATTCGTCATATGACAATGAATTTACTAGATTCTAAATTGATGCAAAACAAATAGGAGCGCTACAAAATAGATGGAACAATTGTTTACACTCAGTTCAACAATTGGGAATTAATAAGTACTGACATTATTTACGTATTGCTTTTGTGTGTGTGTAATGAAATAACTTTACCGATGGCAGACAAGCCTCGAAAGTCCATTTTTGTAGGTTATTTTCTGAGATTAATTCAGGGATCTCACCCTTTCCCTATGCACCTGAAGTCAGATTATTGAACCGAAATTTAAGTATATCTTAGTAACATGTTATACTTGAAATTTTCATTGCAAACATAGTTATGCCATTTAGTCGAATCTTCATTTCAGTGTTACCATTGCATGTTTCGAATTGTCTACACGGGAAATTTCTGAATAGTAAAATTTCTTATTTTTTAAAACACGTATATAATGCAGGCATGGTCTTTATTAGTATTTACATTTTTTCCAAGTTGAATATTAACGGTTGAAATTTATTGTATAAAAGAAGAGACAAATGTGTGCACATGTATGCGTACGAAAATGGGCGAACAGTTGAAGCAAGAAAATCTTTGGTGTATAATTGATTGCGATGTTGGCTAAATATAGACCATGAACTGAAAGATTCAATTTTTGCTTCGAATTACCCACATGTAAGACAAATCGACACACATGCATCATGTTTCGTTTCGTGTTCATCTGTCTATTCACCCGTTTGCTATATATATATGTTATCTCCATATTAATACATCATAAATTGTCAGAACCAGGCATACAAATGCATCTTTTACAGCAGACTGCACTACGTGTTTATGCATTTTTTCTGAATTTTCAATGTCATAACTTAATTGTGATTGCTGCATATGTAATTTTCCTGCACATGTACGTTGCAAGTAAACACTGTGGAAACATTCTGACAATGTAAACTGTGCAGAGCTTTAAGGTTTCCATGTAAATTTTCACCGTAACCTCTCTATGTTCGTAAGTAACAACATTGACTGTATAAAATAAGTGATATACAGTCATTGACCGTATAATACTTTCTTAATGACGTCAACAATGTGTTTCGTAGCGATTGTTCCGGGACGTTGCAAAAAAAAAAAAAAAGATGCATGAAACTGTCAGTTTCCTGCAATCAACCTGATAGTACAATAACGACGTGAATCGGGAAAAGCATGAAGGCGAAATACAATTGTTACTAAGATTAAGAAAGAAAACCTGTCAACTAAAAGTCCGAATTTCGGCATACTTCTATAGTGACAAACGCACATTAATAAGATTGATTACTTAATTGATTATTTGATGACCAACTTTATTTCACAGCTATAATTTATATTAGTATTTTGTTAATTAAAGGCACAGAATAATGGGTTGTCCAAGCCTATAGTTAAGATAGGCGTTACAAGCTCTAGTGTTTCTCTCGTGTTCCCTAATCCTTTACTTAAGTTTTAAGTCAACTGATCACCAATTTAAGCACATCTCAACCTTAGTACTGTTATTGATTGCCATCAACCCCCCTCCGCTGCGCTGTTTGCATATTGAATGAAAAATGCTGATCCGGTCCTTTTGTAGATACCTTCAAGGAAAACAGGAACTAGTATTTACATTTGTGGTCTCTTATGGTATACTGACTGACAGATTTGCACACCATTAAAATGACACCCAGTGCAATAAACTGTATTTTATAGTTGCAAATCAAAAGAGGCAATACTGTTATTATACAGAATAAATGTTGGTAAAAGCATTTGAAACATAATTAGTGACTTTTAATTGTTCCGATAAATGAAGATGTTTTTTTTCTATCATTGCAATACATCTTTATCCACTCCAAATTAAATGAATCGATATATAATAGATAAGGAAAACTATGAACAAATATAGTTAAAACCAATGTAAATTAAGTTTCTTTTGAAATAATTTTTATTATCATGAAAGTCATATGTGTTCCCCTCACCTAGTTTGAAAAATATATGCTTAGTGGTGAAAGGGATATAATCCAAATTTGTTTAAACACATTACGTTAAAGTAGGTTCTTATGTTTAAGTAAGTCTCTTATCCGGAAACCTCTATCAGAGGTTTCCGGATAAGCAACTTAACTTTAACTGAATACGAACTTTAACGTAATGTATTGAAATGTATTTGGATTGTATCCCCTTCACCAATAATATTTTTTAAACATATTCAATATTTCTTTTTGCCATTATACATATATATGTATGCGACACAATAAAATTCAAACAATAAAAAACATAATTAAACAATAAAGCAAGTAATAATGGAGGCATATAATTTTTAAACTGGCTGGGGGAAAATGGAATAACAAAATACCGAAGTTACAATGAGAATGAAAATAATTTCGAAAGACACATAATTTGGATTGGTTTTAATTATATTTGTTCATTTTTTCCCTTTCCTATTCGATTATTTGTCAATTCATTTTACTTGGAAAATTAAAGTTTGTTTCAATTATGTTTTTGCCATATCAATATTCAGTATCGTTTGTTTTAATTTGCAACTTTGAAATAAAGTATATTGCATTGGGGTCATCTTGATGGTGTGCAATTCTGCTAGCCAGTATAATATAAGAGACCACAAAAGTGTAAATACTAGTTTCTGTTGTCTACAAAAGGACCGGATCAGCGTTTTTCATTCAATTTTCAAACAGCACCGTGGGACTGAAAGTGATGGCAATAATAACAGTGTTTTGGTTTTAGAGAAACACTAGAGCTTGTTACGCCTATGTAAACTATTACTCTGGACATCCCAATATCCTGTGCCTTTTGTTCAAAATAATACTAATTCAAATTATAGTTCTGAAATAAAGTTGATTCATATAATTACATGTAATGTAAATGTGCGTTTCAGTGCGTTTCTTGCCAAACTCTGTCACTAAATAAGTATGCCAAAATTCGGACTTTTAGTTGACCGATTTTCTTTTTATTTATCAAAGTAAAAAAATTATTTCACCTTCACAATTTCCCGATTTGCGATTATGATTGTAGAAAACTGACCGTTTCATACCTGCTATACAGCTGTTCTGTTAAAATTAACCGGTACCGCGACGTCACTTAACAAAACCTGGCAGTGCAGAGATGACACAAAAATGAGAGGCGCATGTTTTGACGGTCACATACAGGACTCAGTTTTATGTGAATTTAAATTAATATCATTTTGACCTATTCCACTTGAATTCTGAGAGCACATATATTAATTGAGTGATTACTTTGTTTTTGTTTTGTTAATTGTTGCTGTTGTTTATTAACAACTTAAAGAATTATTCTATCTATACCTCAAAGAGAACTGTTTCTGTTACAGGCATTAATATGGTATGTGAAAAACTATTAACAATATATAAACCATAAAGCTCTACATCATTTTCACATGGTCTTCATGTTTCCAAAGTGTTTACTTGCAACGTACATGTTCAGGACCTTACAGCAAGCACTATGAGGTTATGATATTGACAGTTCAGAAAAAAATACCTATACATGTAGTGCAATCTGCTGTATAAGATATGCATGGCTCTGACAGTTCAGGATGTAACGATTGAGATGACTTATCAAACGGACGAACAGACCGATGAACAAGAAACGAGACATTATGGTGAATTTCTGTCGATATGGTTTACATGTCGGTGTAGTCGAAGCAAGAATTCCATCTTTCAGCTCTTTGTAATCATTTGGTAAACATAGTTATAAATGAGAAACGAGTTTTCTCGTATATATAAATAAAGCTTGTGTGGTGTAGAACGTGCCCTAAATAAATCAGTACACCAAAGCTTTGCTTACTTCAAATGTGCGCCTGCTTTTGTACACATACATGTGCACAGGCCACTCTTCTTTTATATAACAAATTTCAATCGTCGATCTTTATCTTTGAAAAAAAAATAATGTAAATACAAATGAAGACCATGCGTGCATTCTACAGTAATGTATATATATATATGTTTTCGAAAATATGACGTTTTACTATTCAGAAAGTTCTGTTGATAAACTGTAAATTCCCGTGTAACACAAAAATTATAGAGAAATCGAAACATGCAATGGTATCACTGAAATGAAGACACGACCAAATGGCATAATAATTTTTGCAATGAAAACTAAAAGTATAATTGTGTATTATATTCTGAAAGTTTTATTTCAATAATTTGATTTCAGGTGCACAGTTGGAGAGGGTAGGAGATGTCTGATCCCCGAATCCCAAAAAGTAATCTACAATAATGGACTTCCGAGTCTTGTTTGTCACTTGAAAGGAAAGGTTCTTCCATTACATAAAAACAGTACACCATTATAGTACCAGTACTTGTTATTAAATAACTGTTGAGCTAAGTGTACACGATTGTTTAATCTATTTTGAAGCGCTACACGTTAACTAAATATCAAGTAAAACCATCGTCATAAGACGAATATCAGAGTACACTTCGAATAATTAATTATTTTGTTTTTGGGATGTATGTCAGGAATAATCAAGTCTCATTCCCGCTTACTGGTTTTTAAGGTTTGAGGTCGACTCATTTCTGTCTCATTAGTTCTTATCTCTCGAAAGTACCGTATTCTTGAATTCCAAATAAAATATTTTCTGCAGCATGTATATGTATGTGTGTTTCTAGAAAGATAATTTTATCACTAAGGTACGTGTAATAAAGGCAAATTATGATTCTTTTGAAATATATAAATCCGTTTTGGCAATGTGTTCATAGCTATCAGAAAGATACTAAAGTGTTGTGAGTAAAATTCCAATCATTTACCAGTTTAATATTGATTCCTTAACCTACACATCATGAAAAAATCTCATTCTCTCAAATTAAGCCTTACATTAGTTAAGTTGTTTATGTTAAAGGACGTTAAGTTAAGTACCTTATCCAGACGTCTCTAGAAAGTGACTCCTATCATACCATCTGAACATTTATTATTTCTCAAACTTTTCTTTTCTTCAAAAGGCGAACGAAGTTTACCACCAAGTTCTACAGAAGCGAAGACATCAATTACCAACATAATTCTAGTCAGACAATCTGCAGAAATGCTGAGGTGAATGAAACAATTTCTTGACTTTACCTCAACTTGTAACCATGGGAACAAAACATCAACGCCAAACACAAAAACTTCATCTAATCAGCTCCAAACACCGAGCAATTTAAGAAAAACTTTGACGACCAAATAGATATTTTAGTGCTTCTGTTACCAACCCACCTTGTTGATGCTAACCTTTCAACTATACCAACAGCTAGTAAGGACAACACATTTTCCTGTTTTCATAGATGATGTGTGCCTTTTGAACATTTTTCTGAAAATTATGTTTTTATTCCATTGGAGAACTTTGAAATACTTTCCTTACCTTAATTTCTCAATTTCCGTATCTGTACAGTACGAAAACGGTTTGCATAGACGACGAATTCGTTACTCCATTACACTAGTGTACTTCATGTAGAAGGTCTGAACATTTGAGACACTGGAGTTTCGAAAATTTTGTGTAGACCATAACGTGTATTGTTGAAATGATTTATATTGTTATTAGTTATTTATGGTAATTGTCATTGTATTCCCATGTAAATTCAATGTACTGTTATAGTGCAAACTAAAAAATTGAAGGCAATAAAAATGAAACCAAATCAGCCAAATCAATGCTTGAAGCAACAAATGAAACTTTGACTAATAACACCTAATAACACCCCAACAGTAATTAGAGTATGTAGTCGTGTAGATGAAATTAAAACCCAAAATATAAAAACATCACAAAATGTAGAACGTAAGGTAAATATGTTTTCAGAAAAAAACCTTCCAAATAAAAAGGAGGAAAAAGAAAAAAAATTGGAAGAAACTCGCAAAAATATGCAAAACGAAACACATGAGCTTCACAAAAGTGGTGATAACTCGTCTAGAGAAATTACAAACAACACCGAGAAAACAATATTGTGTATCATAGGTTCGTCATTAGTTAAAGATTTAGATGGAAGAAAGATTTATTTGAACAAGCGCACACGCTACATTAAGGGACAAAATAAGAATTGGCGCGAAATGACTCAAAAGTCAAGTAAAATGGCATGACGTTACAGACGTTATTTTGTTTCAAATTGGCTAAAATGACAAAGAAACAGAGACCCCTGATAATGTTTTAGAAGAAATGGAACAATTAGTAAATAATAAATAACAAAATACCCTAGTTACTATTAATTCATTTTCTGCATATGCGCATTTCGACGACTTATGTCTCGTCAGTGAAGATCAAAACTAAAACATTTGGAAGTCCATTAATCGAAAAACGCACAAAAGGTAATAGAGAACAAATAACCAAAAGGATCTAAATAGAAAGCCAAAATTCTGCTATGCATGAGGATACTTTACACATTATTTTGTTAAAAATTTCATGAAAATGGAAAAAAAAACATGTGATAAAAAAATACTATTGAATCTTTATTTTAGTCATTACATATACACCAGTCAGTGTGGAATTTTCCTTTGACACATTATTTTGTTAAAAATTCCATGAAAATGGAATCTTCATTTTAGTCATTACATGTTCACCGGTCAGTGCGAAACTTTCCTTTCACACATTATTTTGTTAAAAATTCCATGAAAATGAAAAAAAAAATACGCCTGAATCTTCATTTAAGTCATTACATACACACCAGTCAGTGTGGAAATTTCCTTTTACACATTATTTTGTTAAAAATTACATGAAAATGAAAAAGATGTGAACAAAAAAAATACTTATGAATCTTCATTTTAGTCATTACATATATACCGATCAGTGTGAAACTTTCCTTTTAAACATTATTTTGTTCAAAATTCCATGAGAATGAAAATATATGATAAAAGATCACTTGTAAATGTTTATTTTAGTCATTACATATACACCGTTCAGTATGAAACTTTCCTTTTACACAGTATTTTGTTGTAAATTCCATGAAAATGATAGATTTTAAATCCGCATATGCAGAAATGAAATTCACAGTTTCTTCGGTATTTAGTTATTTTAATATAAGATCACCTACAAATCTTTATTTTAGTCATAACAAATGCACTGGTCAATGCAAAACTTTCATTTTACACATTATTTTGTTCAAAATTCCATGAAAATGAACAATACTGGTAAAAAAAAACACTTATACACCTTCATTTGAGTTAGTGCAAAACTTTTGTTTATAGACATTAGTTTGTTTAAAATTAAAATATATCAAAAACAAAAAGCAAAAATAAAATAAATATAAAATAAAACTGACTTGTAAAACTTTAAGTCATTACATATGCACCGATAAGTTAGAAATTTTCCCTTTACACATAATTTTGATTAAAAATCAAATTTTGATTAATGACACCCGTCAATGTATCAGTTCCTTTCGAACTTTATTTTATTAAAGACTCCATGAAAATGAAAAAAAATATTATAAGCATTTATAAATAGCAAAAAGATTGACCTGTTGCGATGATCCATGCACCTATCGTCTATGGATTGAGTGAAACGAATCAATATTTCGCAAAATCTGTAACCCGAGATATCACGTGATATATGAACGAATCTTATTATATATCGTGTAAATCCAGGTTGTATTTCTGATATCAAAAATACCGAAGTTCCTACCAATTTATTTTCTGCATATGCGCATTTCGACAACTTATGTCTCATCAGTGCAGATAAAACGAAAACATTTGGAAGTCCATTAACCAAAACGTGCAAAATCTGATGGAGAACAAATAACCAAATGGGTCTGAATAGGAAAGCCAAAATTCAGCTAAGGACAGAGCTATGCATGAGGGATATTCTCCTTAGTTTTAAACAAAATTTGGTAAAATCTATTTATTGCAAATTTAAATAAAATCGGTTTTCGGGTCAGAACCGAAGTACTGACTACTGGGTTGGTGAATACCCTCGGGGACTAACAGTCCACCAGCAGAGGCATCGGCCCAGTGGTAAAAGATATCAAAAATACCGAAGTTACTACCAATTTATTTTCTGCATATGCGCATTTCGACAACTTATGTCTCATCAGTGCAGATAAAACCAAAACATTAGGAAGTCCATTAACCAAAACGTGTAAAATCTGATGGAGAACAAATAACCAAATGGGTCTGAATAGGAAAGCCAAAATTCAGCAAAGGACATAGCTATGCATGAGGGAGATTCTCCTTAGTTTAAAACAAAATTTGGTAAAATTTATATATTGCAAATTTAAATAAAATCGGTTTTCGGGTCAGCACCGAAGTACTGACTACTGGGTTGGTGAATACCCTCGGGGACTAACAGTCCATCAGCAGCCCAGTGGTAATAGATATCAAAAATACCGAAGTTACTACCAATTTATTTTCTGCATATGTGCATTTCGACAACTTCTGCCTCATCAGTGCAGATAAAACCAAAACAATTGGAAGTCCAGTCCATTAACCAAAACGTGTAAAAGCTGATGGAGAACAAATAACCAAATGGGTCTGAATAGGAAAGCCAAAATTCAGCTAAGGACAGAGCTATGCCTGAGGGAGATCTTCCTTAGTTTTAAACAAAATTTGGTAAAATTTATATATTGCAAATTCAAATAAAATCGATTTTCGGGTCAGCACCGAAGTACTGACCACTGGGTTGGTGAATACCCTCGGGTATTTGCATGATCAAACATTGACCTTTTTGTCTGTTTTCCAACATTAATTTTTACCTGAATACATAAAAGGACAAATCAGATTTTTAAGTAATAAACTGAATTAACAAACTTAACAGTTATAACACACACTATCATGAATAAATAAATAAAAGAAAGAGAAAACAACATTTTATTCATTAATAATAAAAAAGGTAACAAAATGAAAAAACAACAAGCTTAGATGAAGTTAGCACTTGCAAAAATAATGTAAGAACTATAATAAAGAAAGAAACCGTCTCATATTGGTACAGTATACGAACATCGAGCAGTTATGTTGAATCTGCAAATACCGAAATTATTGATTCAGTAAATATACATTTATTCACCGATGCTTTTCAGCTTTAGTGCCGCATGCAGAAAAAATATCAGTTAATTTTATATCTATCTTTTACGACGAGCGAACGGACGGACGGACTGACGGAAGGACCAATCTGATTAAAATTATTTGTTATCTTGCTCCCGTTTACTGGTATTTAGCTGCGTTATACCAGACATGATTAGGGACGGTAGGTTGAAATTTTTTTACAGATGACGAAATTGGAAATTTCCTGCCCCAGGTTATTTCCCAAACCTTTTTGGTGTAGTACAATCCGTGGTTTCATTTTTCATGTGGGTCAACAAAAGATTCTGTCCTGAATAAATAGTGTTTATCTGTATTTTTGCATCATTTTTTTGCTATTATGTTACATTGTAAAATAATTACATGTGAAAATTCTCACCTTCCAAGAACTCCCATTTTCACTTAGTCTGAGACAACAATTATACAATATTCTGTAACTGTTTTTTCGATGATTAGTTGTGTTGACTGTACAAATGATTGACATTCTAATTGTTTCCCAATACTAGATAAAATGAAAGTATTAGTTTAATGAACATGGTTATACTATTACGGAAGATAAGTAAGAAAGAAAAAACTCCAGGTTACTCATTTAGTTAAATTGCATTTTTACATAGGAAAGTTTAACACTAGGGATGGTAAAATAACTTGAACCAGAATTTTTTATTCGGTCTTAATGTAAAAATAATTTTTTTAAATGACAAAAATATTTTTGTGCTTTCTCTGGCTTAATTCAGTCGAGTGACCGATTTTATTTCTTAGTGGTTTGTGAATAATATTATCAACATTTTCACACCAGATGTTAAAAACACTTCAATGCATGTTACATTTTGGATACAAGCAGATAATTAAAATATTTATTATTGTAACGCAGAGCGTTACAGATGTCCCCCAAACGAACATTGTGTTCCATGATTTTTTCTTATGTCATTGGCAACCATTTTGACTTTTGAAAAACATGAAATTATTTCTACAAATATCACACAATCTTCCTGTAAAATTTCAATCAATTTTGAACACTTTTAATTTTCCCGCCTTTTTTTCTGATTCCATGGCAACGGCAGCCATTTTGATAATTCTGAGGCTCAAAATCATTTGTACACATGCATGGTAACTTTCCTGTAAAATTTCAACCAATTTAGAGCACCTTGAATTTTACAGCCTTTTTCCGTTTCCATGGCAACTGTGGCCATTTTGAAAATTAGGAGGCTAAAAATCATTTCCACACATGCTAGGCAACCTTCCTGTAAAATTTCATCCAATTTGGAGCACTTTGAATTTTCCCGCCTTTTTTCCGTTTCCATGGCAACGGCAGCCATTTTGAAAACTCTGAGGCTGAAAATCATTTATACACATGCTAGGTAACCTTTCTGTAAAATTTCATCAAATTCTGAGCACTTTTAATTTTCCCGCCTTTTTTTCGTTTCCATGGCAACGGCGGCCATTTTGAAAATTCTGAAAGCTGCGTGCACATCTACTCATAGAGGCAATCATTCCTGTGAAGTTTCGTGAAGTTTGGTCAAAAGGTAGCCGAGTTATTGGGTGGACAAGAATTGAGCGGAAGAAAGAAAGAAGAAGAAAAATAATAATAATAAGAAACGGAGCAAACACAATATGTCTCCCAAACTTCGTTTAGGGGACATAATAACTTTGCTCTTCTTTGCTATGTCTGTGTCATCATCTACTGTTCCTTTGCAGAACAGGGTCACAATTGACTTTTCTTCGTCTGATGAACTGAAAAAAAACAGCAATATTTGTATATTTGTTGATCTATTGGGCCGCATCAAGTTAATCAGTGGATTCTCGTCAGGATCATACAAATAATGGGACAAGTGGTATAGTCGGTTTTGAAAATTTGAACATATATTTATTAAGTGCCGATGCAGTAATATTTAATGATATGTTAGCAACAAATTGTGTGCAAAAATTTTAGTTTCAGACGTATTGCACGTTCAGAAATGTCAAAATTAGCACCCCTCCCCTTAAAAAATGAAGATAAAATTTGAAATATTCAGGCTCTAAATGATAAAAAGATAATGTTTAATGGGAATTCTAGTGTGCATTCCACTAAAGCTGATATGCAGAAAATCATTTAAATAGATTTAAACTTTTTAGATGGTCTCTTTTTTACTCTTCTACCCGAAATCGTATGCAAAATGGGAATTTTCCGTTTTTCAGAATTTCTGCTGTTTTGACTTTGTGATGCAAATACTTCATGAAATTCATATATAACTTAAAATGTAGTTTAAAATTGTTTCATTATATCTAAGCAATTAGAAAGTATGCTTTTAAACATTTTAGACTTACCATACAGTCTTATAGATTTCAAACATATCATCCCTTCCCACACATATTCAAGACAATTTATTTTATTTTATTCAGCTTTAAAAGCTTAAATATTGTATAAAAGTTCAATGACATATCATTTTCAAACCCAAAAGTACACAGAGACCCCTATATATCACAAATAATTTCATGCGCGAAGTTAATTGGCAGTTATTCAAAAATCAACTTTGAATCTAGTAAAATTTTGAAATACTTGAAATTCCCATTTTTCATGATAATCGTCCAATATATTCAATTTTTCCCATAATTTGGCGATAAAATTACATATTACAACATATCAAATGCATCTTTTGCAAAGAAAATAAAATATTAGAAAAAAAAGAAGGGAAACAGGTAGTGTGTCAAAGAGACAACGACCCAAAAGGGCGTACTAGAGATATTTCAGATTCTGACGAAACTCGACGTAACCCGACGAAAGGAACCTTTAACGACGAATCACAACCTAAATGACACGAAGGGGACCATTAGCCGAAGATATTATCTTATTCATTTCCAATATTATTTTTAGATTACTTATAAGACTGTTACTAAATATATTTGTTTATCAAGCTTATTAAATGACCATCCTCGCCTTACACATATAATATAATACATCATTCATATAGAAATCAAATCTTGTGGAGTCTGTTACCGGTCGAGTGCACCTTCTCATTGGTATCTTGCCAAGTCCGTGAAATAACCACGCATTATCGTTTAATAAATATTTCTAACTCAGGCACGGATCCAGGCAATTTGAAAAGGGGGTGGGGCTTGCAAATAGAATTTTAGGAACCCCCCATGGATCCGCCAAAGTTTAACTATTGAGATACGAAAAAGAGTCAACACATCGAAATCCTAGACAAAATTTTAAGAAATATAGATGGAATTGAATAAATGGAATCGCCAACCTGAACTAAACAATTTTAATTTTCCGACATAAAACTATATCTAATAAAACTTGCTTCAATCACGGAATATAAATACTTTCACGGCGCACTGTAAACGACTTTTTCACGGCATGACTAAAATTTACGTCTTTTGAGCGGATTTTGGACGACGGAAGTTTTTTTTTTCTTATAATTTTTATTATTTTTTTTTTTTTTGCAGAATTTGTTTTAGCATTTGTTTTGTTTTTTAACATGAATTTTACTGTTCTACAAAATGAATATAAATTTGTACCAATAAATCAATACTACATTATTGTCTGGAGATATTGTCTTTTAACCCTAAAATGACCATTCAATCAACACATTCCTATAAATTTCTGCCGACTTTTCTGGCTGTAAGGAATAATTTAATACCGACGTTATTTGGAAACTATTAAATCAATTACATTTCATTTAGTTATGAGGCTTTTTTTAAAGATACAATGTAAGTGAAGCAAATATTTGGACATCGCTAACATGGATCACAAAGTTTTTAACGAACGAAATTAGAATTATATGGATTAAATATTTTACGAAAGGATATGGAGTAAGTGAACATGATGTTAACTCCAACTGCAATAATTTGAATGAGCTGTATTGCCATTTCGGAAATTAACTCCTCATCAGCTGCACTAGAACCCAAACAAAGGAAATCCACAATTAAACATTATTTTAAAAGCTTCGAAATAGGAAATAACATGCTAACATAAATGCAATTTTGTTGAATGCTTTGACAACATTGCATGTCTCACGCAATCGAATACAGATTCGCTCTAACGATGACAAGAATTCGAAGTTCCCCTTTTTTCATAAAATGCATCACTGTCTTTCCCACGCAAAAAAAAGAAATAAAAAAGAAAAATAAAAAATTCAAATAAGTATAACAGTATACCATCCTTACAAGTTGACTTCATTGCTTTCAATGTCATGTATAATAAAAATTGATGAATCTGAGACAGAAATGAATGTTAGAATGGCAGTTGGAGAAGCCTGAAATCAGTACGCCATTGCAGATATGGAATATGCTCTAGTACGAGTAAATCATATGCTTAGCTTTAACGCAGAGACCCTCCCTTAAAAAACAAAAACAAAAAAAAAAACATATAATACCATATAATTCTTTTTATATCTAGCTTTACACCGACAAATTGGAAATGGATATGCCAAACACTGTAACAATCTAGGTAAAATGCATTTCATATTGAAAGCTCAAAATAAATTAACGGTCTACGGTTAAAGAAGAACTCTTAACATGAACTGATTTGATCATCAAACGGAAAAAAAATTAGCATTGATAGAAAGGTATTTAAAATACTTGATAGATTTGATCAAAGGAAATAAAAGAATCCTTATCACTTATTTATGAAGACCCCCACTCCCCATTGATTGTGCAATGCATAAATTATATATTATAATAGATGATGAATGTTAAGTGGTCATATGACTGAAGCTCTGCATGTAACATGAATAGTTAAATTTTATTTCTTGGACTTTGAAATGAGGCATCGGACTGTTACTTCCTTACATTTATTTTACAAAAGGCATGGCTTATCTATTTTTAAATTTAAAAAGGACAACTCGAGTGTCTTTCGTTCGTCCCTTTCGCAAGACGTAAGTACACACGAAAGCGCCGAAACGAGACGTAGCGATTTACGAAAGAAATGTGGTTAAGAATGAAGTTTTTTCAACTGCTTGGCCTACATGAGTATTCAGTTAAAGAATCACAGCTTTATAGTTGTAAGTCTTTACATTTTAAAATTCACTTTCGCTTTTTAAAATTTTGAGCAATTACATGTCCCCATATGTTTACGTTCTCCTTCGTCAAGATGTGAAACATCTCCAATAACAACTCAAAGCCACCATAAGATCTTCAATGAACGGAGAGGAAACCCCACACCAAGGCAGGTCGGAGTCGGCCCTTAAATAAAGAGTAATCAAGTTTAACGAAAAAACAACATCCTAGACTCATATAAACAAAAAGCCAACTAATTAGAAACAGACAAGACACACAGAGGCTTAATAAATTACCTGACTTAGGACAGACACAAACCTGCTGAGGCGGGGGTTAAACTAGTTTTATTAGGCACAAGCCTTCCCCCTAATGTGATAAATAAAAAAGCAACGTAACAACAGTATAATTCAGTTAGCAACAGGACTGAGTCAATTGTGAAAAATGGAACTGAAAGAACTAAACATACGGACATAAACATGAAATCACAAAATAGAAAAAAGAAGGGAAACGGGGAATGTGTCAAAGAGACAACGACCCAAAGGGGAGTAATAACAACTCAAAGCCACCATAAGATCTTCAAAAACCCCACACCCAACGGCAGGTCGGAGTCGGCCCCTGAACAAAGAGCAATCAAGTCCAGCGAAATAAACATCATCCAAGTCTACTAGCAGTTAACTGACATGCCAGCTCCAGAACCATTACCAACTGTCAAATAATATTATATATCTTCAGCATACAGCTTCCACAAAAATCCCCTCCCGTGAGGATTATGGCATAATGATTTCAGGTATATACCAGAATACATAACCCGTGTCCATGCAATACTGATTTTAGAATTTTAGAATGTGTTAAGTAAAGATGCAAAGAACCTATCAAAAAATCAATGTTAATACCAGGCGGGGGAGTGGTTAAAATAGAACAATAGAAATTGAGCTCTCGTTTAAATGAGGTAGAAATGTTCTTTTTTGGATTGTTTACCATAGATGCATAATTATAAAAGTTATTTCCAATGACAAAAATACTCATATTTTTCATTCCTTTATTTTGAATTTATATGAAAACAACGTAGATTACTGCAGCTGAACGCATAGATGCATATACGATGCACAAATCGACATAAAAGATCAAGTTAGTGGCTGTCTTTCAAAGTGGATCCCCAAAAAGGCCGGTATTTTCTTTTCTGTGCCGTACCCATGTTGTGTCTCTTTTTTCCCTTTTTTTTGTTTCTGGTGTTGCCATTGTTCTTGGATTCTTCGCTTTTAGATTGACGGTAAGGTTCTCACTTACTTTAGATTTTGAAAAAGATAGGGATTGCCAATTTTCCGGTTAATCCATGTGCAAATTTTTATATGCGCCCTTTGTAGCGTTTCTCCAGAATAAAAGTTCAAACACGATCAAATTTTTATCTCCTTTGCATTCTTTCTGATGTTTAGTTCGGGATTCAACTTTGTATTAATAGGAAACTGTCAACAAATCTCTCTAAAAGAATACCATATAGTAACCACCCTTATATTACACCTCAAATACTAATTAACACGTGTCCAAAAATCTTGAAATTTAACGAAGAGAAAATACTTAAAAGTAATACATTCCCCTTTGATTGCCCCATATATTTATTTCACAGTGAGTACAAATCACTCCCGAGCTAAAAAAACAATGAAAAGTCAATTTTCTCCCTACTTAAAACCTTTAAAAAGGCCATATGCAGAAACCAATTTCATATGGTGTATACGATGCATAATTATATATTTAATAATACTTCTTAATTTTGTTTCCGCACATGCCCTCTGAGGGTGGCTAGATTTTTTTTCTTTATTATCATAGTTTTGACCATTAGATCAGAGTTGGTTTTAAAACAATATTTTATGAATTAATCAATGACATTTATATATTTCTCATTGTTGCAGCATAAGATACCTAGTATGTGAAATGTAAAAGAAATACCACAAATATTAGAAATTTGATTTTTTTTAACGCGGTAGTGTCATCACATATCTTGTTTATTTGAGGAGATGGCAGGTAAACAAATTTACAGGGGAGACAATTTTTGTGAACTACTTCACCGCCTGATACCAAAGAAGGCCAACCACGAAATCCACGAAAATTGGAACCCGACGAACAATAGTACTTTCACTGTAGCAGTCAGTGAGTATAGTAATACAAACTTTAGTATTAGAATAGCGACTAGATTACAAAATGAATCTACATTTGTATGGCTATTTGTGGAGTTAAGGAACCAAGTACATGGTTGGAACTGTTTTACAATCAGGTTTAGCCTGTAAAGATATAGCTGTGAGATAATGTTTGTTTGTTATTTCATTTTCCGTTAATTGGGTTAATTGAAAAGTATGTGAACTGGCAATTTCTTTTTGGACTACTTCTATCTAATGTTTACGACAGACTATAGTGATATTATTAGCAGCCTTATCAGCTGGGACAAAAACGAATTCCTGACCAAATTCTGTAAGTTTCTTTTGGATGTTAGGAACGGTGGGTTTATTTTTGTGTCGTGACCGAAATGTTGTTCAAACTGTTTAATTCGGATATCGACAATTTTCATGATAGCACTAGAGAAAGAGTCCAAAGATTTTTGTCAACGTGTTCAACTGAATTTTTACGATAAGTCGTAAGTGAGTCGTGGATGGTATTACGACAATTATTTTAGAAGGTGGCTTATATTTTGGAGCTTTCTTTAAGAAATTAATAGCTCTTTGTCCTGCAAGAGATCTCCTGTGATGACATTGAAGGTAGGACTATAGACGTATTTTGAATTGTTGCAATCTCATGAATCCGGCACAGAATTGTTAATGTTTATATCTTTACAAACTATACTGTAATTTAAGACGTACTGCTTGCTGGGTTTCTTTTATAAGTAACAAATGATGGGAAGTTCTGTATGTTTGAAATAGGCAGGAATTTTTTTCTTTAACTGAAATATCATTTAGAATGCCAGCAACATATACAAAATCTATTCCTTTGCCGATGTATTTCATGTTAAAAAAATGTTTTTAATGTTGGTCAGGACGATCGATTTTAGGAAAAAGCTTTAAATAGCAGAACGCAATTATTATATTTGTAGTTTGTATTTAGGACTAAGGTACGAAATAGTTTCGCATTCATCAAGGATATTGTTTAATTTGGTGGCAGGCATGGAACATAATTTACTTCAAAGTTAATTTCGACCATTATTTTTAGAAATGTTAATTAGATATGCAACAATGGTGCTCACAGAATGTAAACTACGACTATTACGGTTAACTCTTCGTCCATGAGATCGCTTGTTGAATAGAGGTTTAGAAACAATATCCAAAATATTTACAAAATTGTTAGAAATATTACCAATACCCATTATATTATCATTAAGACCTGAAGGAAAGACAGTTTCAGTTTCTTCATCCAGTTAAGTTCTACTGTTTTTCTGGCTTTATTGAATTTTGAGTTAGATTGTCCTGGCTGTTTAGTAACGAAATCCAACGGTTGAGCTGTAATATATGTTTGATATCGTGGTTGTGTTTTTTAAGATCTTGATTAATTATACTTTTATACTTATTGGGTCTATGAAAACGACACAGATGTTCCTGAGTCCGTTTAGAAAGATTATTGTGCTTTGTTCATATATATGTAAAGACAGGCATATTTTTGGGAAGGTTTAATTTTGTGTGGGTAGGGGTAAGATTTTCGGTATTTAGAGTCACATTGAAAATTCCTTGTTTTTCTAAACAGTGCTTAAGGTAACTTATGTATCGGTTGAAACAATAAATTGCATATCTGCAGACAAATCCTCCAGATTTTCCACATATAACGATTTAAAAGTGAATTTTGGCTAAATTTGAAATGCTAAAGTATTCCCATTTTTCATCAATTTTGGACAAAATATTGAGTTTAAGCTGACAATTCGGATTCAAAATACCAAATCATTATATAATTCATGCCACTTATATACACTGTAGATTTGCATGTGATGGTTATTCTTATCCCAACATGGACAATATTGAAAATTTTGGGGAAAATATGCAGGGATAGAGGTAAGACTTTCGGTATTTAGAGTTATGTTGAAACTAAGGAGTATCTCCCTCGTGCAAAGCTCCGTCCTTAGCTGATTTTGGCTTTTCATTGAGAACATATTGGGTATTTGTTCTCTATCAGTTTTTGAACATCTTTGAGTTAATGGTCTTCCAAAAGTTAAGATTTTATCTCTACTGAAGAGATATAAGTTGTCGAAATGCGCATATGCAAAAAAATAAATTCACAGCAACTTCGGTATTTACTTACTTGATTTTCTAAACAATGTTTTAAGACAACTAATGAACAATTATTTGGTTAATCTGCAGATATATTCTATACATTTGACATATATTGCGATTCAACAGTGAACTACAAACAAATATGAAATGTTGAAAATTCCAATTTTTCATCAATTTTGGGAGAAATATTAAGTTTTAGTCGACTAATAGCTTTTAAAATAACCAAATCATGATGTAATTCATGCAACATTATCATATACATCACACGTTTGCGTGTTCTGGTTGTTTTTATGCAAAAACAAAAAAACAAAAAAAGAAACAAAAATAAATTGACAATTTTAGAGTAAATTTGTTAGGGTAGGGGTAAGTTTTATTGATGTATGATGTTTATATTACTTAAAAAACGCCATTATTTGTAATAAAGCAAATATAATAAGCTTTTATTTAAAACCTATTTAAAATGATATTTGATTACTAAAAAATAATCTTAGCAATGAGAAAGACAAAACTTATTCAAAAACGAAAATATTCAAACAACCATGTATTTACTGTATTCAATTGACGAAAATCGATTGAAAAACAAAAAACAAAACTTATTCAAAAACGAAAATATTCAAAAGTCCATGTATTTGGTCGATTCGAAAATAAAATTTTAGTCATTTAAAATATGAAATATATTAACATCGTCTTAACATGTCTTATATTGAGGAAACTAGACTGAAAAACTAAAAACAATTTTCAGAATCTGGAATTTAAATGCACTCCGGGTTCTCTAGACCATCAAACTTACGAAATTGCAATGAAAAATCAGATTTTTCGTCAATATTTCATTGGGGTAGGGGTACGTTTAATATCGCTTTGGAAAGTATTGGGCATAGAAATGATAAAAACTGGAATCTTTGTAAAGCTGTTACAATAAGCTATTATTTGATACCTCGTTTTTATAACTGGGAAGTACTTGGTCAACATATTGAAGCACCAAAAGAAGAACTTGAACGAAAAACGAATGTTTCCAAACTTTCGGTAGGCGGGTCTAAAAATGGGCCCATTTCCACCATTGCGAGCAGGTAATGCTGGTGTTAACATGTTTTATTTTGAAGGGGGGATGTATGCAGACTTAAAAAAGAGTGGGTTTCGAAAGTAGGGGTGCACGGTTGGTTATTCAAGACCATGGACTAGTAGGCTTTTATATTTTTTTTTTCATTCTGATCACTTCAAAATCAAAGTAAGATTCTGCCAGGATGGCGGCAAGCATAAAATCTGAATGGTCGTTAAACATGTAATAGAACAGTCCTACATTAGAATACAAAAATCCCCATCTGTTCCATATTGTTGAAGCTAAGAGTGGCCAATATAGTAACAGTAGTTATGGTTAGTAAATGCAATCATGAAAATGCATTTACTTTACATTTTTAAAAATTTTTTGTTTAGTTGAGTTGTAAACCTTTAAAAATTGGCAGTCCTGATCTCACCCATGGTTTTTTATGGGGTCCGTGTTATTGATTTTGTATATATGTGTGTCTTCATTTTCTTTTCTGTGCCCGCCGTGCGCGGTCCCGGCTTATGAATAGGCCCGCAGCATCCTCTGAGCTTGGAGTATGAGTCTTCCTAACAGAGGACCCCGAGGGAACCCCGGGATATAGAAATAGGACCTAGTATCTCCGGCTTGCGGGGTGTGACCCCTCCTAAACGGAGGCTGACCCCGAGGGTCCCGGGATATAGAAATAGGACCCATTCCGTGGTTGTGCGGGATTGATAAATACACAACCCATCTTTCGGATGGGATGTAAACTCAGGTCCACGTGTTGGAAGAAACGCCACGCTTCCTGCACGTTAAAGAACCCTTGTAGTAAGCTCTTTTGGGGTGGTCCGTAGGTGATCGGCTACAAGGCTAAATTCCCCGCCCTTGCTGATTTCACCCTACTTTTCCAGTGGCAGTCAGAATTTCCCGTCCCATGGCCCTTTCCATACCCCAAAGTGATTATTTATTAACAAACTTGTTCTCGTCTTGATACAGCTGAAATATTGCTGAGTAGACGTTAAACAATATTCAATCAATCAATCAATCTTTTCTGTGCCGTGCTCATGTTATGTCTTTGTTTCTTTGTTTTTTCGACGTTGCCATTGTCCTTGGATTGTTCATTTAAGACTGAGGGTTGGGTTCTCACTTACTGTACTATAAATGGCAAACAGACTTACATGTATAGCAGAGTATTTCTGTATTTGATTTTCCATTAACCTTCAAATTAAGATTTGTATGTGATGCAAGTATATTTTTTTTACATTTAAATGGGTCAAAACATTTTCATCTGTAAATTATCGAAAAACTTCGCGCAATTTTAGTAGGAAAGTGATAGAAACATTCTTTGAATGAATTGGTCAATTACAGATTTATTCAATATACTGGAATATACTAAAATTTACGGGGTACCTTCTGTTTTTAGACCAAGGAAAATAATTGTTGGTTTCCCCTAACCCTACTACGCCTACATTGAATTTCTTTGGCAAGCAAACTAGAATATAAATGGCTGAAATATGTAATTCCACAATCCACAATTGGCAAGCAAACTAGAATATAAATGGCTGAAATATGTAATTCCACAATCCACAATTTACAAGCGAACTGAACAAAAAAAACCACTTATGAAATACAAGAGACGAATGAAAATAACGATAATAACAATGTTTATAATCTTACCATCATTCAATTAACCAATGTGTGATTTACAAATTTTAAATGCCAAATCTAAAATTCAAATATCGACAGGCGCCCGCATAAAAAAGTGCGTTGCTCCATACACTCAGTAGAATATGTAATAGTAAGGATTTTGGTGATGAATGTTTCTACATTATGAAATATCCTAGACTTGCAGATGAGAGAAAGCAGTACTTATTCAGTTATTATTATAACAGACCTAACATTTTAAAAACCCGGCTAATGTGTAAATTTATAAGATTGATATATCAGTATGTCTGTCCTACTGGTTAATTTTTAAATCTTATCTACTTTTGTAACTGAAATCAAGATACTAGTACTGAAATCCTTGGATTCGTTTGTATTTATGAACTTAACATTGCACTGTGATTCTTACTTATGTATTCTCTATACCTTTGTAAATTGGTTTGAGAGAAAAGTATTATATTGTAAAAAGAATATCTAATTCCAATGTACATCAGACTGCAGTACTTTTTACAATTAAATTTTGATTTTTGGGACCTATCCTTTCTGAAATTCCGTCATTTTTTCGATGGCACTTCTTTGAAAATTGGGATGAAGAACTTCAACTTACTGATTAAAGATCGTAAACACGCTACAAAGCTAGACGACCGTTATGGATGCGTTTGGTATACATCAAGTAAGCTAGTGAAACGCCTTTACAATGTTAAAAAACGGTGTTTCACGTTTGTTAGCGTCGCACACAAGTTATATATAAGTTTTCTTCGTGCGTTGTAGATCGTTAGTGTGACGTTATGTTGCGTCAAACAAAAGAATTTCTTCAAATTCGACAGCGTGTGCTAAAGTTCTCACAAAAATTCTCGGATGTCGGCACACGTTTGCTGGAACGTTGAAGTGTTATAGGGTCTTAACTACCAATTGCTAACATTTGCCAGTCGTATGCTTGGACACTGATTTTTTTTTTCTTTTGAACACAAATTACCTATTTTCAATAATATAACAAATACTCATTAATAAAAGGTTTCTTTCTACTGAGCTAATAAATGTCTTTCAATGTTATTCCTACACATTCTTTGTATATTCAGGTGAAAAACTGGCAAAAATGAACAAATGTTGATCTTATTTCTAGATGAAAAAAGCAGGGTGACCAATACTTTTTATTACAAATTGGAGTTGTTATGATAGTAGTCTTCCCTTATGCTGATTAATAACAAAATTTCATGGATATGGATATAATTGTTCATCTACATTGTTGTAACTTATGCAAATTTTGTTGTATATTATATTGTAAATTAAACAAAAATGTACTTTATCATAATATGTGCAAAAGGTTTTCATGTCCAGTTAGCTTCCTGGCTTGATTTAAGCTGAGGAAAATCCAGGCAATAAGTTTGGGTTGACATTGTTTGTTTCTCTGCATGACAGGAGCATGGCTTGCCTAGTTGAAAATTCAGACAACAGGTGCAGTTCAGTGGACAAACCTGAAAATAAGAATTTAGACTTGTACGAAATGGTTTTATTTGGAGAAGAATATTATCATCAAATCTTGTTTTTTTATATTTTCTGGACATCGAGGCACTTAACCTGATAAGAATATACTAGAACAAAAACTTTTTTTTGAGAAAAATTTGACGAGACCAGCTAATACAGCTGTGGCTTTCAGCTGTATAGATGACAATCTACCGATGTACTGTCAATTTAGTTTCTGCATATGCACATTTCGACAACTTATGTTTCTTCAATGCAGATCAAATAAAAACATTTGGAAATCCATAAACCGAAAATGTGTAATAAAACATGGTTAAAAAAATGTAAATTCTTGGATATATTTTGGAGTTCCCTTCTTTCATAGAAAATTTTATTTATATTTTGAACTATATAGAATTATTTACTTTTTGCAAATTTTGACTATTTAGTGAACAAGTCTATGATTTAATTGCTGATAGTTATTCCTTCTCCCAAGAATTACAATACTTAATTCTTAATTAAAATACCAAATTAAAAATATTCTCTGTCAGATTTTAAAGTTATTGAATATAAAAAGATTTCCATTTTTGAAAATAAGAGTAGTAAAAAAAAGATTTTAATGTTTATCTAAAAGACATTTTTACTTTTCGCACATTTTGATTATTAAGTGAACTAGTGTATGATTTAATTGCTGATATTTATTTTCCGTTTTGCAAAATTTACATTACTTTTGGAAAATTTTCCATAATTCTTAATTAAAATACCAAATTAAGAATATTATGTCACATTTTCTTTTTCATCGTCATCAATGGAAATCAGCTATGTTTAAAATTAATGAAAATAATAATAACAAATCATGTTACATGTTAGAAAAATTTAACAAGACTAGTGTATACAGCTGTATCGTTCAAATAGAGAACACTTCTTAAAAAAATTAAAATTGTTGAATATATAAAGATTCCCATTTGTTTTTTGGAAAATTAGGGTAGTCACAATTTTTTTTTAATTTTTGCAGAGGGGGTTAACATATGCGTTATGTTTTCATGTTCATTTACCCCATATCCTTTCGTAAAATATTTAATATAAAGACATATTTACTTTTTGCAAATTTCCATGACTGGATGAATCTACCTCTCCAGCCTATGGAGTGTACATTTTTCACATGATTCGTTACTGTCGAGCTTGTAGTTTGTACAGTGATTTTTTGAACAGAGCAAAAAACACTGTCCCAAAAGCTGCTTAGTCAGGGATTTGTTCAACCTTTGTTAATTTCATCCCTCAAGAAATTCTATGGCCGTCACCATAGCATCAAAGAAAGATATGACGTGTCAGTATCCCAAATGAAAGTGGACATTTTCAGCTAGATTCACGTCCTCCAGGATTTGACTACCGATTTTGAGATTTTCCGGGATTGAATCACTCACAGTGTGACGGGTGATGTTAACAGAGCAGGACATCCTTACCCTTCCGGAGCACCTGATGTCACTCTCAGTTTCACTGGAGTTCACACTGTCAGTGCCTTTGTTCTGAATTTTGTAATTTCTGGTTCTGTGCTTTGTATCTGTCTTACGTCATTGTTTTTGTGTCTAACGTCATTGTTTTTGTGTCTAACGTCATTGTTTTCTGTGTTCGCGTTTTTGCCCTGTCTTTGGAATTTCACCCCTTTGTTCCTTCGGTATTCTACTGCCGTTGCTTGATTCCGAATAAAACCCTTTCTGCGAGATTTGCTTTCGGGAAAATTTTCAGTATCCCTAATTATAATTCTAAAATAAAGAATAGTGCCTTGATTTCTATATTTAACAATTATTCATCATCCCAGCAGCCAATACTTAAGTGCTTGCTCAAAAACCGATTTTTTAAAAACTTGTTTAAATTTAGCCAAATTTTATTCAAAAATAAGGAGCATCTTCCTGTTGCGTAGCTCTGTCCTGATTGATTTTAGTTAACTTTTTTTATCCTATTGGTTATTTGTCATTTTCAATTTTTACACATATTTCGGAATGTCTTAATTTGATCTGCACTGAAGAGATATAGTTATCGGAATGCGCATATGCAGAGACTAAATTAACAGTAACCTCGGAATTTTGTTATTCTTTATTCATTCTTATTCTTGGATTAATAAATCAGGAAATATCATTTTGTTCATCAGTTTTCTATATTCTCAAAATATCTAGGGAAAATTAAGACACCTGAGCATTT
Organism: Modiolus philippinarum; assembly: GCA_002080025.1. NCBI lineage: Eukaryota > Metazoa > Mollusca > Bivalvia > Mytilida > Modiolidae > Modiolus > Modiolus philippinarum. The sequence continues at coordinate 58,299 of MJUU01030098.1, forward strand.
TTGTAATAAAATTTAAAATGAAATAATGAGAGCTTCATTGAAGATGAAGAGAAATTATATTTTCAGCTGAAGTGTTGAAACAAAATAAAATGCTGCAACAATACACAGTAGTTGAGAAATAGACTTAAACACAAAACTAAACCAAATTAAAGTCATTGAAGCATAAAATGTAGGTCAAAGCCACTTAATTGTCAAAGATTTGGGTAGTACCCATCAAGGCAATGACAGTACCCAGAAAATTCAACATAGCAATTTGACTGCAATGACCACATAAGGATAAAAAAATTCGCTATGATCGCTGATCACAAGAATGTTGATCAGTGTTTGCAAATGTTGTTATCAGTGATTGCAGGAAATACGAGCGTTGGGATCAAGGACCACAGGCGTTGCGATTTGCCAGAATGTAATATCTATGGCGATTCACAAGTGTAGTAGTTGATATATAGAATTTAACAAACAAAATTCTGTAATATTTTCCCAACTCATTTTCATCATTATCATAACATTTAATACACTCATGCGTATTTCATGCGTAAACGTAACATTTTGAAATACTGTTGTTACATGGCTGCGTATACATGTGATATATGAACATCTCGAATGCGCCGTGAATACGCAGTTGCGTAAACATGCGTATAAAAAAACAAGCTAAATGCGCAAGAATACACAATGTATCCGCTGTGAATCCATTTTATTCCGAAAACGTTGAATATGCTTCAGTGTATGATAGTTATTCTCGCACAACTTGTAAACGCTGTAATACGGCGAAGTTTTCAGCTTATTTATGCTGACGGAATACGCCATATGTTTTCATGTGTTTTTAGCGTAATATTGTCACATGTAATCGAATCCTTAATATTCGTGCACATTTATTAGTAGAACATGTGTTTTGTTAAGTTTACTTTCTTTCATGAGAAAACACATGCCATTTTTGTTTGTTTGTTTTTTTTTCAGAAAAAAATTGTTTTAAACTAACAATTTTATCTATTTTCATGCTATGTGTGTGTTTCTTACTATGTTTTTGCATGTTTTTTTTTTTACAATTTACATGGAGTACTTTTCTTTTCTTTTTTCTTGTCTTTTTGGGGGAATTCCTTTTTCACGTCAAATTCATGTTCATTTAGAAGAAATACTGACTGGTATAGTCTGTAAAATGACATTCAGTCAGACCATGCACGTGCTATGACTCTTATGAAAAAAAAAATCGTACACTTATTATTAAATATATAGGCCTAAATACAGATTTATTATAATGATTGAAAACGGAAATGAATTGAATATTGGGGGGGGGTCTAGAAGGGGTTCATATCTCCTGAAAAGAAAACAATTTCGTGCAACTGTAAGGCATAATTAACAAAAAATAAAGCGAAAAATAGCAAGAATCTCCCTTTTCTGGAATCCCATTTTCGAAGGGTGCTGCTATATCACTTGTGAATGAATATTGTAATGCTATGTCTAAGAAGACATACATACAGAAAATATTTATTTCTTTCCTTGCAATTCAGGGAGATTCAGATAAATAATGGCTAGGGGATTAGTCATAACATTAATATCGATTTTTTTTAAAGAATCATATTTTATTCTCAAGACTTTCCAATAGGATTACCCTTAATTACCCAATATTTCACCTCCTAGAAAATTGACATCCATATCGAATGAAACAAGTAAAACAATGGTACTTGTATTTTTTATATGAAACCATGGAGGTATAAATATATGAAAATACCTCCATGATGAAACTAAGCGTTTGAACACAAGCAGTCATGTTTGTCTTTGTTCTTCAACATGTCCAAAGAAGCTGATGATTTTATAAGGTGTGAATTATACCGCTTATGGTGAGTTGGACATATCAATTAACACAATGTCCTTAACTGGTATTCTTTTTACAAATTAGTACTATGTAGTATGGTAATAATTAGCACCTTGTCTTTCCTAACTTTCTCAGTATATTTGTTAATAACTAACATTGTAATATTTAAAAACGGTTATACAATAAAACTCTAAAAATTTGATAAAATCGAAAAAAGACTTATCGAAATGAAAAAGGGTTATTGATAATAATCTTTTTTTTTTAGGTAAATAAAAAATGAACAGAGGTTCTTTTCCCAAATGTCCAGGTATAAATTTATACTTAATAAGTACTTGGACCACGATTTCAATCTTAAAAAAGGTTTTATTTCCAACTCTGACTAAAAATTTTGAAATTAATAGCCTGACCACTACAGTAGCTGAAAAGTTGGTGTGTTTAATTTTTCAGTACACTTGAGGTTAGGTTCAGGTGTAGCCAAGATAAGTTGGAACTGAATGCTAGTGTGTTATGTAGAGTTTGATCCCTGATCTCTTGTTGTTTGCAGACTCCAATTTTTGTCATGTATATTTTGTATGCCCGAAAAAACTATATTTTTCAACAAAAAAGATAAAAGACACCACTTATTTTGTTGATTTTATCTTTGGAATTTAAAACGCTTCGTTCAACTAAATCTGCCTTTCCCGGCGAAAGGAGAACTGTATTCATGTTCGGTTCAGTTAGAAAAAAAAGTCAATACATGTAAGTTGTGGAACGTGCACAGTCTTTCTAGTTCTTTCTTTAATATATTAATTATTTTTGGAAGACGCAACATATTAATTATTTTAATATTTAATCAAATATTTGTTTCATTACTGTTGCTCTGTATGCAGTATGTACAAATTATTCTCGCCTACCGATAAAACTAACAAACAGTAATGATGCCAGAATACGGCCACAGTAAAATTTGTGTGGACACGAAATGACACGAAGAAGATTCCAGAGCATCACCCAAATCCATTATACTACGGTGCGTCTTTTTACCGACGAACACCACCAAACACCACCGAACACCGCCGAACACTAAAAAAATACCACAAAACACTTTTTTTCTAACCATCGACACTTTATTTCTCTAACCACCGAACACGAACTTTAAAAAATATCTCTTATATTTACTAGAAATTCAAACCATTTTGAATAAATTACAACTTATACGCGAATGACATGGTGTTTATACCCGACAGTCCATTATATTCAATAGACAGAACACAGCCGAATACCTGAAAAACAGCAGGTCCCGTGAGACGTTGCAACGTCAAGATCGCCTAACATGCTTTTACACTTATAAGAACAGTAGTTTAAAACGAAAAATATGCTTAAGTATTCATAGCCGCCTAGCAAAAATGTGACGCTTTTGTAAAACGAAAATGTTGAAATACTCAATTTTTACGTCTGCAAACAGAAATTCCTAATGACCTTGGCCGTGACCGGAGATGGTTCAGAAATTGTAAGAAGCATTTTTGGGCATAATGTTAATTTTTACATGCAAAAATACATGTTATCTACAAGTCATGGTTTTCTGCTAGAAAGTAAAATATTACTTATAGTAAAATCTGTGTATCGTTTCTTTTGTTGAGTAGTATATAAGTTTTTGAGACAGTAATTTCGCTTTGTTGATAAAATCGCTTTACAAACTACGTATACAGGCACGGCAATAGCGAGTTGGGAAATGAAGACGCTATATGCCGGAGATGAGGATATATTACTGTTCAAAAACGGGAAGTTCACTATTGGAAAGTCGAAATCATCACAGTTGTCGTAAAGTTTTGTTTTCAGACGTCCAGAGTTGTAAATGTTGAGGTACAGGTCCTAGTATGAGGCTTATGATGGTGTATCAGTGGTCTCTTTAATCTCAATTTCATTTGAGTATATAAGATGAAGGTTATGAAGAATTGTTTAATATAAGAACATCATCTTTATAACGGAGGCTGAAATTGAGGACTTTGCTAGCTAATGGCCTTTTATCTTACCTAGATTTGTTATAAAAAACAGAAAAGAGTAATGAATGCATGAACGGATAATGTTGTATTCATTTCTTTTCAATTGATTATTTTTTGTTAGTTAAAACTTATAAGTATTAGTATTTCTGGTTTATTATAAATAAATTGGAGCCGCTGTATGGTGTTTATCAAAATGGGTGTAAGCCAGAATGTTTAAATTTTACAAAACACTAAATAACAGCCTAACAGTAAACTGATTTTTATAATAACAGATAACAGACAATTCAAATAAGTGATAACAGCAAATAGTGTATATTAATTCAATATCAGCTAACCTTCGATAACAGTCGTGTTATTCAATAAAACTTTCTTGTGGAGAAGATATACACTCATAGGATATCATTGTTCATCATAAATATGTTCATTGACTTCATTAACAATAAGTGTGACTCGTATTGCAAGGCAATACCAAGTCCGGTAAAATAAGTCCAAAGCCCATAACTCTGTCAAAAATCAATGGACCGGATACAAACTTTGACTGGATCTGTAACTCATAAAGGTAGACGAACAAATAAAATATCAGATCAATGCCTATAACGCTTGAGAAAATAAATGCAGAAAATTGATATTTTACTAAGATTTTCAAAGTACAAGGCCCAACTCTGCCAAAAATCAGTGAACCGGAATCAAACTTTATCTTGGTCTTTTACTCATTAATGTAGACTCGAATACAAAATATTAGATCAATACCTGCAACACTTTAGAAAAAAATGTGGAAAACTGTCATTTTACTACAATTTTCAAAGTCTAAGGCCCATAACTCTGTCAAAAATCAGTGGACAGGAACTAAACTTACACTTGGTCTGTAACTCACTAAGGCAGACTAAAATACAAAATATCAGATCAATATCTCCAAGTGTTTAGAAAAAAAGTGCGGAAAACTGATGCGGAACTGATAGACGGACAGACGGACAGAGCTCAAACTTAAAGTCACCTTCAGCTGTCGCCGGTAGATGACTAAAAGCACTTTATTTGTTACTCGTTATCACTGTACAAGACGAAAAATACAAAAGCCCTAAACTTTTTTTTAAATGTCTTGGATTAGGCTAGTTGAATTTTCCAGACACTTTTACAGTTTTACCCACACAAGTAGTAACAGATCGCATGAAGTTTAATTCTTTTCATGAATAAAATTATTGAATATTTTACGAAAGGATATGGAGTAAATGAACGTGAGACCATAACACATATGCCAACTCCAACTGCAATAATTTAAATGAGCTGTATGGCCATTTCAGAAATTAACTCCTCATCAGCAGCACTAGAAACCAAACAAAGGAAATCTATAATCTACGAGTCCTATCTCATAACTGACAAAATCAAATGCCAAAAGAAGTATTGTCTAAGTGATGCTAAGAATGAAATACGCAGTTGAATATGTATAGCATTGTCTGGGGTGGGGTGGGGGCGAGACCATCTTCGGGACGCCGGGATTGGCCATTTTTAACTTCGGAAAGTCGGGATGGTCCTTTTTTAAGAAATGCCATCGGGAGACGGAAAGTATTGTTTTAGACCCGGGAAATCAGGATTTTATGTGAAATTTAACTGGATTGGCAAAAATTGGTCTTCGGGGATCGGGACTTTTGGCAAAAAATGTCTGTGATTTCCTACTTGCTCATTGTAATGACAGGAAATCGGGATGAGACCCCCTTTCACCCTCCCTCATTGTCTTACTGCTTTGTGTTTTATCAACATGTTTTTCAGTTGTCAAGAATCGAAAATTCGAACAACTTTCAAAAATCAGTCTCTGTGAATTTTCATTGATTAAATTTTCTTTTCTCATCATGTAGCTATCGCTGTTCAAATTCTTATACGAGTGTTTTTCAATTTCAACTCTTGTCGCAGAGATGAATTATTAGTCATTCGACTAATTTGCCATATATAGTCTATTCTGATTTCGATATAGTGCAGAATTTGACTTTTTTTAATTATATAGCTACTGTCTACAACTGTTTACTTCTTCGTCTACATTCTGGTTAATCAAGCTAATCCTAACTCTGAATTTGAGCAAAAAAGTCCCAAAACACCTATTAAAAAGGGCAACAAGTATATGAATTCTAAAAAAATGTGTCAAATCTAAAATAAAATGTATGTTGTGATTGGAATTTATTTTATTGCAAGCAAATTCCCGGAACCTGAATTGGTTTATCGGTTTTCAGGGGCTCCGGTTACAGAGCTGCAGGATGCGTCCGCTGTTGGTGGGTAGGGGAATGCCCTGTCTATGCGGGGAAGTCAGGTCATAATACAAAAAGCCTGACCGCGAACCATTGTAGCCAAATTGTGTGGAGAAATGCAACGCTCCATTTGTATGAAGACCCCTTCTATATATAGCAGAGTCTCTGGGACTCGTATAGAAGGCTAATTGTCCTGTCCCTACCCACTTCTCTCCTTTTCCAGTGGCAATCGAAACTTGTTGTCCCTGTTGGTTCCACAATTGCTTCTTTCTTCTCTTACTTATATTTTTTGATTAACCTTGATTAACTTTTTCTTGTCCTGGTATGGCTGAAATATTGCTCATTGGACGTTAAACTCTAACTAATCAATTCATTCATTCATTTCAAATTAAATTATAAAGAAAAAGTTGGTCGAATTCACCACAGAAAATAAAAAGTTAAATTACAAAATCGACTGAATAGTCAAAATGTAGACTAACAACTTATACAGTATAGGCAAGAGCAATATAATAATGCAGCAGGCGCGGACGGGGTGATTTGAAAATGGTTAATTCCATTGTAGAAGTGAAGGGAAAAATCGCGGAGCGAAGCGAGGAGGGAAAGTCCGGTATTTCTTTGTAATAATACCAAACTGAACTGTTCAATAACAGCTAACAGTGAACTGAATATTTATCATAACAGCTAACACAGAACTACCCAATAACAGCTAACACAGCATTATATTTTGCAATAACAGCTAACAGAGAATTAATTATACCCAATAACACAATAACAGCTGATACGCTTTCCCCCTCCCCCCTCACTAATATAGTTTACAATACCACTAAATATACCTTGTATTTAGTAACATATACCTGTTTTTTGCTGCTCTAGTGTACAGACGATGTCAAAGATTGTTTACCTTGTTAAATAAAAGAAAATGGTCCCACATTTTGAATATTATTTTCTATTTTCGCTGAAACTTTAATTTAATGTAACATTTTGTTTTTGAGATTCGAAACTTTAGATTATCAGATTTTATTACATTGATGCATCTTTGAGTTGATGGAATTCCAAACGTTTAGATTTTATCTGCACTGAAGAGACATAAGTTGTCGAAATGCGCATACGCAGAACTTTGATTCACAGTAACTTCGGTATTTAGTCATTTGTCAGTTTTTTTTAAAGAAATTTGATTTTATGGTCTTCCAAACTTTTACATTTTATCTGCACTGAAGAGACATAAGTTGTTGAAATGCGTATATGCAGAAAGTAAATTCACTGTAACTTCGGTATTTTAGTTATTTGTTACCACTGGGTCAATGCCACTGCTGGCCGAGGGTATTCAACAGCCAAGTAGTGAGTACTTCGGTGCTGACCCGAAAGCCGAATCTATTTGGAACCTTACAATATCTAAATTTTTGTAAATTTTGTTAAAAACTAAGGAATATCTCCCTCAGGCAAAGCTCTGTCCTTAGCTGCTTTTGGCTTCACATTAAGATCATATTGGTTATTTGTTCTCTGTCAATTTTAAATATCTTTGTGTTTATGGTCTTCCAAACGTTTTGATTTTATCTACACTGAAGAGACATAAGATGTCGAAATGCGCACATGCAGAATTTAAATTTACAGTAACTTCGGTATTTAGTCATTTATAATATAATGATAAATTACACACTGTTGTGGCCAAGTATCACAATCTTGTGATCAAGATTCAGATTTTTGCGATCAAGGATCAGAACTTTAAGATCAAGGAACACAACCTTGCGATCAAAGATTAAGTTCTTGCCATCAAGGATTGCAATCTTGTGATCAAGGATGACTCTTGTGAGCAAGGATTGCATAGTTTTATGATAATTGATCACGTGTACTTGTTTGCTCAATGATTGCAAGAAAAATCAATCATTGATTGCAATCATTGACTGAAAAATGTATGATCACTAAGGGATCACAAAATCTGCAAACTTTAATTTTCAGAATACTTTAGTTTGATGTAACATCGTTGTATTATAATGTGTAGTTATTGAGAAATGGACTTTAAAGCAAAACCTAACCAGGGTCACTAAAGCGTCGAGTGAAGGACAAAGCAACTTAATTGTCAATGGTTTGGATAGTACCCATCAAAGATTCAACAACATATTGAACTATGTAGTACTATCAAGAGCTACTTTCACTGTACTAACTCTTGCATTTTTCGAGAAATATACTTAAGCGCAAATCTTAACCGGACGTACGTACGGACAGACGGGCGGACAAGGGCAACACTGTATGTCCCTTCCACATTCTTTGGCGGAGCATAAAAAACGAAACAATTCTTATACCCAAACGTTTCTTGCTGAACCTACATGTACATTCCCTACTTCTGTTTTGTGATTGGTATGTTTGGTTAAAACTGATTGTCGGTTTAGTCCCTACCTGTATTAAATTACCTGTCCATTTTTTTCTTGACTTTGACCAGGAATTCCATCAATATCACTGTTTCTTAACAGTTTGATTTGATCTTCTATTTCTTCGACATAACAATTAAAGGGATGTACTTTTCCTGCAAGTCCTAAAACCGATCCTTCTAGCTTTAACCACCAATTCTCTAACAATCCTTCATCAAAATCTGTTGTGCTTCCAGCATGTGCAAGGTTGTTCCTAATTTCTCTGATTGTTTTCAGCCACATGTCATCATCTGGACTGAGTTTTACACATTTTCGGATTATTGTATGGATAAGTATAATATCAAGGTCATTTAAAGAACAAGAACTTTTTGTTGTTATTCTGCATAGACAGTGTTGTATAACATAATCTCCTTTTCCCTTTTTGAAATGTCCAGGCCCTATGCTATCTTTTATAGCGTACAATTTTGTGAACTGTTTTTTGTTTAATTCTCTTTTGTGCTGAAAGAGTGCATAAGATGAACAGGCACAGCATCTCTTGGTATTATTCCAAAGGTGATAAATATCATGTTTGAATACATTCAGAAAATCCACAATAGAGTTATTATAATTATTTAGTATATTTTTTTGTATGAATGTTCTGGTGACCTTCAGAGAGAGGCCGTAAGAAAACTTTATTAATCTTAAAAAATTTCTCTCCTCCACAGAACTCATATCAACATTTGTAAACAAAAATCATACAAATATCTGTAAAAAAAAATTAAAAATACATGATAACATTTTTGCTTTAGTTCTGAATGTTGTGTATGTATTTTTGTATTTTGTTGGGTGTTTAATGTGCACTTTTTCTCTTTGTTGTACGGTGGTACATTTAGGACGCTCTAGACTTATTATCTCGAGCGCTCGACTTATTATGTCGAGCGCTCGACTTATCATCACGAGTACTCGACTTATTATGTCGAGCGCTCGACCTTCCGGATTCTTCGTCGATTGATATTTGATACATTTGTAACCTCATATACATGAACCGGCTCTTGAGTCAGGGGATCAGGGCCTTCCTCCGTGTACAGAACTGCTTGGGGGGGCATCCCCCCGTGGTTGATAGGGAAATACATTGTCGCTGGTGATGGGGTAGAAAAGGTCACGCTCTGTGCAGAATAAAGATCCCTTCTATATATTTCAATACTGAAGAGTGGACCCATTTTCCAGTCGTAGTCAAAAATCGTGGCCCGGTTGTCCCTCCCACCTTGATTCTTTCTGTTTTCTTTGAGATTAATGTTTGAATTGAATATAACTTGTTATCGTCCTGATATAGCTAAAATATTGCCGAGTGGATAGAAAGAACCAAGGCGGGAGGGACAATCGGGCAACGAAATTGGAGGAGGAAAGGGTTGGAAATTTAGGCTTTTATACGGTCCCAAAGGCCTGCTCTTCAGTATCGAAATATATAGAAGGGATCTTTATTCTGCACAGAGCGTGGCCCTTTCCTTTGCCTACAGCTGTTAGTGTCCGGGCGTTCTGAATTATTACCCTGGCGTCAAACATTAATCTGAAGAAAACAGGGTCTTTATTCTTCACAACAGAGCGTGACCCTTTCTACCCCGTCGCCAGCGACAAGGTATTCCCCTGACGACATGATTTACTTCTGTATTTTGTATCTACCCTTCTAGAGCAATACGTGTCACTCTGTTTTTGAGAGTTCAAACTGTAAGTGTTTTGGTTTTGAGTGTTATATTTGTGATACTCGTGTATTTTGCAAATATTTAGTGTGTTTGGGCGTCAGTTTTACGATGTTCTTTTTTTTTGCATGATCTCTGTATTTTGATTTTATATAATGTGGTGCTTTGCACCTTTGGTATTCTTTTGTCGTTTTTCTATAACACAGTAAGCCAATTTTAACTTTGGATCATCACTGAACGAGCGGACGGACAAAAGTTATGGATGCTAAGGATAAGAGTTGATGGTAATAAAAAAAACTGGAAAAAATTCTAAGACTGTTTGCTTTTCTGTAATAATAGTACGTAAACGGCCAACTCGGTACATATACCGTTAGATGTGTTAAAATACGGAGCATACCAAATACAGTGCGTTTCATTTAATATGCTGTATGTGCACAACACTTCAAAGTGATGCATTTGAGCTTGACATAATAAATAGATATCATTTTTAGGAGTTCTTATGAAGATCCGATTGTATGTGATCAGAAAAATCAGCTGAAACGGTAACGTGTACCTGGTAGACTGAAAAACGATTTGTCTCGCTATATATTTGTATCTTGTTTCATTTGAGCAAAAGAAAAAAATATTTCAGTAATGTAGTTTAAACAAGGATGCATACGTCCCTGGTTTAAACAAATGTAATACAAACATCTATTTACTTCTAACCGACCTTAACTCAACACGGCGCAAATTAAAGAAATAATCGAAAGATGTGAAGAAATAAATTCACGCAAATGAAATGCAAATGTAAAACACCGGAGCGTTATTCTTTTTGGGGTAATATCCAAACAATATGTCAACATATTGCGGGGCAATTGCCCCACTTGTATAGTTATTTAATAGAAAATATCCAAGAAATGCAGAAATGTAACGAAATTGAGTTACCTATAAAAAAAGAGAATAAAATAGAATTTCTCTTTTTCAAATAGACAGCGTTTATTATAGTATTTTTTTACTATTATACGGAAGCGTATATCCCTCATTGCAACTAAAATAATTACAACTCCTTGCTTCCATTTAGAAGTAATTGCATTAGTTAACGCTTACCTGTTGTCACGAAACTTTTGTTGTTTTCTTTCTAACTGAAACAAAAATACATTGTATATATAGTATTTTATGAGCAATACGTCATGGAGAATGTACCCACAATTCCCATTCATTCTTGAATAACGGGGTCAAACTGTGGGAATGTTTACACTTTTATCGAATCAAATGCTTACACTCCGATAAAAAATTGGATATAAATAGTTCTGAAATATTCACCAGGTAAACATTTCATAAATAATAAGCTGTTACCGATACTTTTATCTAAAGATCAATATAAGATTTGAATTGTGCCCTATGTATGATCGAATAAATTTATGATATTCTTGAATAACGGGGTCAAACTGTGGGAATGTTTACCCTTTTATCGAATCAAATGCTTACACTCAGATAAAAAACTGGATACTAATAGTTCTGAAATAATCACCAGGTTAACATTTCATAAATAATAAGCTGTTACCGATACTTTTATCTAAAGACCAATATAAGATTTAAATTGTGCCCTATGTATGATCGAATAAATTTATGATATAAGACATACAAAATATCTGTAGGTTTGATTTGTCATAGATTTATGACGGTCTGAAGCATTAACACTGATATATAGAGTCCCTATTTTGCCTTTTTCTATTGAAATACTGAAAACGGTAAAGATATATAATTTCCAACGTTTTGGTCGATCGGCTTTTCTCAAGGTATTTATTTTGATTGAACATATGTATTGCATGTACCCATATGCGATGTAAAAAGGGTTATTTTTAGAGTAAGCTCATTTTGACTCTCAATTTAGATCCTTTTGGCCACTTGTTCTCTGTCAGTTTCCATGGTCTTCCGATGCTTTGATTTGATCTGCACTAAAGACCAGGGGGTTTAATTCCTATATATTGGTATACGGGGATGTGCGTTTTTTTTTCTGGTCGATTTTTTTTCAGGGTTTACTATTAATTTGGGATATGCTTTTAAGTGGATTAGTATATTTTTGGGTATATATTTCATAACTTGAGTATATTTTCGGGCATATATTTTAACAGCCTGGTATTTGATGGAGTATTTGCATGACACTTTAGAATAAGAGGATAATATTAAGCACATGAAATAACTTCCACACCAGCCTGTATTTAACATTTACTACATATCCTACAAAAGCATTATGCTTGACATAAATGTTTTTCTCTTAAATGATAAATTTTTGTGAGTTTGTATTTGTTTGGGTATATGTATGCATGCTTTGGTATAGATTCGGGTATATTTTTATCTACTTTCTTTGAATAGATTCGGGTAGGATTTTTATTTTTTGTAAATGCACATCCCCGTCTAAATTTTACCAAGTAACCTTCCCGAACAGTCCGGGAACGAATGTCAAACGAATATCGAATTGATAAAAATCCCAGTTTGATATTCATTTGATATTCAAACCCTTTGTATACCGCATGAACAGTCCGAAAACGAATGTCAAATGATTTCAGATTGATATTCATTCGATATTCATCTTAGTTGCATAAATAGTCCGGGAACGAATGTCAAACGAATATCGAACTGACAAAAATTTCATTTTGATATTCATTTGTTATTAATATACGTTGTATATTCAATGAATGACTCGAAAAAGAATGTCAAACGGATATCAAACTGAAAAGAATTCCGGTTTGGTTTTCATTCGATATTAATCTACGTTGCACATTCAATGAATTGCTCAAAAACGAATGTCAGACGAATATCGAACTGACAAAAATCCCAGTTTGATATTCTTTTGATATTCAAATCCGTTGTATACCACATGAACAGTCCGAAAACAAATGTCGAACGAATATATAATAACTAAATACCGAAGTTACTGTGAATTTAAATTCTGCATATGCGCATTTCGACAACTTATGTCTCTTCAGTGCAGATAAAATATAACGAACTGAAACAAATTCAGTTTGATATTCATTCGATATTCATCCCAGTTGCATAAATAGTCCGGGAACGAGTGTCAAACGAATATCGAACTGACAAAATCTCAGTTTGATATTCATTTGATATTCATCTACGTTGTATTTCCAATGAATGACCCGAAAATGAATGTCAAACGAATATCAAATTGACAAAAATCCTAGTTTGATATTCATTTGATATTCAAATCCGTTGTATACCGCATGAACAGTCCGGAAACGGATGTCAAACGAATATCGAACTGAAACAATTTCAGTTTGATATTCGTTCGATATTAATTCCAGTAGCTTAAATAGTCCGGGAACAAATGTCAAACGAATATCGAACTGACTGAAATCTCAGTTTGACATTCATTTGAATGACCCGAAAACGAATGTCTAACGAATATCGAATTAAAAAACTGAAAATAATTTCAGTTCGATATTCATTTGATATTCATCTACGTTGTACATTCAATGAATTACCCGAAAACGAATGCCAAACGAAGATCAAACTGACAAAAACCCCAGTTTGATATTCATTCCATATTCACCCTAGTTGCATAAATAGTCCGGGAAGGAATGTCAAACGAATATCGAACTGACAAAAATCTCAGTTTGATATTTAATTGATATTCATCTACGTTGTATATTCAATGAATGGCCGGAAAACGAATGTCAAACGAATATCGAACTGAAAAATAATCAGTTTGATATTCAGTTGATATTCATCTACGTTGTAAATTCAATGAATAACCCGAAAACGAATGTCCAACGAATATCGGACTGAAAAGTATTCCAGTTTGATATTCATTTGATATTCATCTACGTTACACATTTAATGAATTACCCGAAAACAAATGTCAAACGAATATTTTACTGACAAAAATACAAGTTTGATATTCATTTGATATTCAAATCCGTTGTATACCGCATGACAGTCCGGAAACGAATGGCAAACGAATATCGCACTGAAACAATTTCAGTTTGATATTCATTCGATATTCACTCCAGTTGCATAAATAGTCCCAGAACGAATATCAAACGAATATCGAACTGACAAAAATCTCAGTTTGATATTCATCTACGTTGTAAATTAAATGAATGAACCAAAACGAATGTCAAATGAATATCGGACTGAAGAGAATTCCAATTTGATATTCATTTGATATTCATCTACGTTACACGTTTAATGAATTACCCGAAAACGAATGTAAAACGAATATCTAACTGACAAAAATACAAGTTTGATGTTCATTTGATATTCAAATCCGTTGTATACCGCATGACAGCCCGGAAACGAATGTCAAACGAATATCGAACTGAAACAATTTCAGTTTGATATTCATTCGATATTCATCCCAGTTGCATAAATATTCCGGGAAGGAATGTCAAACGAACATGGAACTGACAAAAATCCCAGTTTGATATTCATTTGATATTAATCTACGTTGTATATTCAATGAATGACCCAAAAACGAATGTCAACGAATATCGAACTGAAAAAAAAATTCAGTATGATATTCATTTGATATTCAAATACGTTGTACATTCAATGAATTACCGAAAAACGAATGTCCAACGAATATCGAACTGAAAAAATTCCAGTTTAATATTCATTTGATATTCGTCTACGTTGTATATTCAATGAATCACTCGAAAACGAATGTCAAACGAATATCGAACTGACAAAAAGCCCGGTTTGTTTTTCATTTGATATTCAAATCCGTTGTATACCCCCGGGGGATTACTTCCTATATATTGCTATACGGGGATGTGCGGGTTTTTTTTCTGGTCTATTTTTTCAGGTTTAAGTGTTGATTTGGGATATGCTTTTAAGTGCAATAGTATCTTTTTGGGTATATATTTCATAACTTGAGTATATTTTCGAGTATATGTTTTAACCGCCTGGTATTTGACGGAGTATTTGCATGACACTTTAGAATATGAGGATTATATTAAGTACATAAAATAACTTCCACACCAGCCTGTATTTAACATTTACTACATATCCTACAAAAGCATCATGCTTGACATAAATGTTTTACTCTTAAATGATAAATTTTTGTGAGCTGGTATTTGTTTGGGTATATGTATGCATGCTTTGGTATAGATTCGGGTATACTTTTATCTGCTTTCTTGGTATTGATTCGGGTAGGATTTTTATTTTTGTAAACGCACATCCCCGTGAAAATTTTACCAAGTAACCCCCCCC
>MJUU01030100.1:0-22442 GCA_002080025.1 Modiolus philippinarum
AAGCTTCCATTTTGTGCAGTTATCTCCAAATTTATTCAGCATTGTCTGCATTTCTGCTGCCGATTCTGCTAAAAGTATGGTTTTATCAGCATATAATAATAGAAACAATTTAAAATACTGGCCTAACTCGTTGAGACAAGCGTAACCCAGGCAAATGTTTTTGTCTAAAAATTCTTCAAGTCATCTATAACAGGAACGAAGACAGATTTTCCCCTGTCTTACCCAAACTCCACAGGAAAAAACTTTGAATAACACGAATCATGCCTAACACAAGATTTAATATCAAAATAAAAATTAAATATGGAATCAAAAATTTTTCCACATAAATTATTGCTTATTAACTTTTGCCATAATCCTATTCTCCATACTGTATCAAATGCTTTTTTGAAAATCTACAAAAGTACAATATAATTTCTTTCCAGATTGTATATAGTAGAATAACCCTTTCTGAACCCTGCTTGACATTTAGAAATTAGTTCTAATTCAAATGCAAAATTTTCAAGAGGGTTGTTCAATTTTATATACAATCTGGAAAGAAATTATATTGTACTTTTGTAGATTTTCAAAAAAAGCATTTGATACAGTATGGAGATAGGATTGTGTACAAATGAGATATTATCTCATGTACAAGTATACCATATCTAAGAAAAATAAAGAGCATACATCTCTACCACGGGGAATTGTTTTACCAACTCCACAATAGAATGGATTATTCCCTTTGACCAAATTTCAGGGACAGCATAGGTGTCAAAAATAAAATTGAACAGGTTCACATAGAATAGCATGAATATATGAGCAGCGTTTCTAATGTATTCATTTTTAGCTCACCTGACCCGAAGGGAGGGTCAGGTGAGCTATTGCGATCACTTGGCGTCCGTCGTCCGTCCGTCGTAAACTATTTCAAAAATCTTCTCCTCTGAAACCACTGAACTAATTGTAAGCAAACTTGGCCTGAATCATCACCAGGGTATGCAGTTTCAAAATTATGTTCGATTAGTCCGTAAACTAAACAAGATGGCCGCTGTTACTAAAAATAGAACATAGGGGTAAATTGCTGTTTTTTTTTGCAAATAACTGGAAAACCGTTACAACATGTTACAAATATAAAAAAAAATCTGAAATGGGGTAAAAAATGATCAGCATGGCAAGATCTATCTACCCTGCAATTTTGAAGAAAATCCGAAAACTCGTCTTGGGGTTATTGCCCTTTTTCCCGTAAAATGTCAAAATTTAAACGTTATTAATTTTTTATTAGAAATACTACAAGAGATAGAAGTCAACTTTTAATTCAAAAAATGTTCAGCGTGTCAACATATACCCACGTGAAAATTTTGATGAAAATCTGAATATCCATATAGGAGTTGTTGCCTTTCATTGGTCAAATTTTTGAAATTTTGTTACATTTTTTCTTATTTTCCAAAAACGCTTTGAGAAAAAGGTCAAGATTGAATAGCAAAAGTGTTTATCTTATTAAGTAGTACAATTTCCACATCTGCCTTACAGGTTCATATCTCATCCAAGATGGCCGCCGCGGGGAAACATAGTTTAACATAGGACCCTATGAGAAAATGCTGTAACTTGTTCATTCTTGAAAACCGTTTCATACATCAAGTTGATATTAATTTAGCATGGTGACATGATGGTCATTAAACCTGTGCAGAAAAAGTGGTCATTTTCAGGGGCGGTAACTGTGAAACATCACCTTTCATGATACATGTATGTGTACGCAATTCGATCTTTTTCAATCGAACAGTTTAATGCATAAATATTATAAAAGAAGTGTACACGATTGGTAAAAAAAATATTGAGTTATTTTAATGCAAATGAAATTTGATTAAATAAGATATTAATTAAGTAAATATTACGATAATGGTTGATTTGTGTTTAAAAAGTTTTTGATACATATTTTATATTTGTGGTACATAAGTATATTGTTAGGGTGTTAAACATTAGAAATAGGAAGACGCTACTGGTAGATGATTCAACATCTCCCCAATTAACAAAATGTAATAAACAAGTGGTCAAGACATCACCTGTCACCTTGACCAGCTGTTAATTAGCCCGAGGGCGTCATAAATCATTGTTGCAGTCAGGTGTTAAGATGTTTTAAATTATCGTATTTGTGTGGTTTCAAAACAATCATATCCACAGAAAATATAAAAAAAATTAGATGCTATCCAAAGAAAGGGTCTGTCAGTATGCCTAGGATTGCCAGAAACAGCAGGAAGGGAGGCAATGAAAGTAGAGGCTAACATCATGCCTATAGACCTAAGAATGGAAGAAATGTTAGTGAGAGAGATAGCCAAAATCCAATCACAAAACCTCACAGAACGTATCAGACAACAACTTGATAGTTATAACAGCAGTGAAGATGGCTATGAAAGACATGAAACTCCATTTGGTAAAGCACTAAATCAGGCAATGGACATGTTTAAAACAACACAGGTGGATATAAAACTTATCGAGCCAGAATTCACCTATAAAGAAGGTCAGGATAGCAAGTGTCTGCAATCCCCTAGCTACTGGAGTAGACTAGGAAGTTCGAAAAATAGAACAGCCGAACAAACAGAACTGAGCAAACAGAAAGTAAAAGAACTTATAGGAGAAATCACAACTACAACAGCAGTGGTATTTACAGATGGCTCCTGTCAAGGTAATCCAGGTCCATGTGGTGCAGGTGCCATAATTTATCCCATGGCCCAAGAGGGTATCAGCCTGACAAGACCAGTAGCAAAGAGAGGATCCATTTTATTAGCTGAACTGGTAGCAATCCTCATGGTCCTGGAACACTGTATAACATCACTCAAGGACTGTCTGTCTGAAATTAAGATCCTTTCAGATAGCCAAACTGCTGGTGGAATTATATCCTTAAATTGGAAGTCAACAAATTATATTGATACTATAACGGACATCAAAGAACACATTGGAACTCTTCGCAGGTTTGGAGTAAACACCACTCTATCTTGGATCCCAGGCCATGCTAATATAGCCGGGAACGAGATAGCTGACCAACTAGCCAAGACCGCTGCGAAAGAGGCAGAATCACTAAACAGCCAATATAACGTGATTACCAAATCAGATGTGAAGTTGGCTGTAAAAAAGTCAACAAAAACGAAATGGCTGAACAGATGGTCCATCTCGCAGAAAAAGGAAGGGAATTACATGAGCTTATACCAGATGTTGGTAATGCCTGCCATCTGGATATTCCAAGTATACAGATAGGAAAGATCATGTCTGAACTAAGGACAAGATATGGCAGGCTCAATAAGTATCAACACAACATTGGCAATTCCCTCACGCCATATTGCGAATGCGGGGCAGAAGAGACACCTGAACATTTTCTCCTTAACTGCCCGAATTACGAGAAGCAAGAGATGAAATGCTTACAGAACTTAAAAGTCTGCATGGAAAAATAGACATGACAGCCATGCTTACAAATAACAAGAACTACAAAACAACAGCTGAAATAATAGGAGAATATATAAAGAAATCAGGACGATATCAAGAGCTGATCTTCATGTCTTGATCCTGAGCCTAACACTACTACACCCCAAGTATTAGCGAGAAATCACTCAGAGATAAAAGAACACAGTAAAGAGATATATTTAGTAGATGATGTGACGATTAGTGTCAACTTTGACTTTAGGATCAGGATCAGGAAACAAAAAGCAAATGTTATAAATAGATAAATTATGGATTTTAGAATTCAAAATGACATTACATGTATAGTACAGAGACATATGCATCATCAGACATACGTAAGTCACTCGTTGTGCATTAGTTGACAATAATAATGAAATTAATAATAATAATAAAAAATACAATATTATCTTTTGAATAGATTTATTCACAGAAATTTTCTTTCAAAACAACGAAAAGATTTGTTCTTTCACTCAGTTCAAGTAAAATCCTTGCTCAGTCAAAAACCATTTGTTTCAGTACTGTGAAAAATGCATACAGCACTTTTGACAAACACCAGAATTTAAAATCAAATATTAATTAAATATTATTTCAGTATTCTAATTATTACAGCTTTTAGATAAAAAATGACAGATTATAACACTGATTGCCAAACAGAACAATAACAGACCACGCCCTCTTCCGGTTGTCTCCATATTGAAAAAAATAGGAGATTTTGCCAGTTTTCAATTCAGATTGGAAGTAATTTAATCAATTTCTTAAGTGTTAGAAAGTGCATCATTTTGTAGATAAATATCTTAAGTTTTTGAGAAGAGCCAATCATTTTTAGATTCCCATATAGTTTTAATTAATCGTGAAATGAAGCTACTATTTACAAAAATACAAGGGTTATATAGGAGAAAATACTTAAATCATGCATTTTTAATGGCATATTTTCAAATCAAATTGGAAGTAATTTCACCTTTTCGATTCTGAAGTAAATTATATCAATAGAAAGATATTTTATTATAGAATAAGCAGAGAGCCAATCATTTTTAAAAAGTGATATAGAAAATTTATTATTTTGATTTTTTGCCGACCCCTATGCATTTTATATTGACAATTCGAATCGTGTACAGATAGCTTGTTTGGTCACGTGATTGTTCGGATGTCCCCATTTTCTGGGTATGCAAACGTATGATTTAAGTGCCGATCGTAAATCAAAGATGGCCGGTCTTGCAGATCTTAGTTTAACATTGGACGCTATGGGAAAATCTTTTGAATTGCAAAATTCTTGAAACCCGTTTCATATATCAAGTTGATTAACAAGGGGTTGTAGCGTGATGGTCATCTACAAAATTTATATATTTCTACCGTTGACAAATCCAAAATGGCTGCCAGCAGGCACCATAGTTTAACATAGGACCATATGGGAAAATGTTTTAAATTGTTAATTTCACTCATGAAGTTGATATTGATTAGGCATGGTCAGATAATGGTCCTTTATCAAATGTCTGATTTAAGTATCGATAATAAATCCAAGAAGGCCGCCCATGCAGATTTTAGTTTAGTTTAAACATATTTTTATTTAAATTCATGACACAAATACAAGCATACATCATACATAATAAGCATAACAGCAAATTAGGATTCAGAAACAAGCTGAAATCAGCTTATATAAATCTGTCTCCTTAATTAAAGACGACTTTGATAAATAATCATAAATGTAATAAGCATGAAAGTGATGTTGACATATAATGGTATAACATAAGAAGGAAAAAGATTACAAAGAAAAAAAAATACATGACACTGTATGGATGAAATGAGTCAAAAATTAAGTAAAAGCAATTTAGCTATTTCAAGTGATAAACCTCTTGCTTTTTATAATGTATTTTTGAACTTTAAGGAAAATCTCCCTTTTTTGGTCTAAATTTAGTGTATCTGAACCAAATAAAAGAAGTTTCGAGTTTATATTTCGTGTACAGTTTATCGTAAAAATCAATTCGTTACGTATGTTAAGATAATTTGGGCAATTAAGTAAGAAATGGACAGTCGTTTCAATTTGCCCACAAGTACAATTTGGAGAATCTACAAGGTTGCGACTGAAAAGGTGTTCGTTTAGAGAACTACTTCCAAGTCTCAACCTGGTGTGCAGAATCTGACCAAGTCTTGAACCAACGTAGTAATATTCTGGACATTTACAAGATTGCTGATTAATCTTGTTTTTAAATATATCAACTGAAGGGGAGTTACGGATCTCCTCTTTCAACTTATTCCATAGTTTTATGGTAGAAGGAAGAAAGTAATCAGCATAAAAGCTCGTGTTTGTACGGATTTCCGAAATATTTCTCGATTGTCGAGTGTAATGCGCATGTAAATTTTCAACGAGAGAAGGTACACAGTTTTGTAAGTAGCCAGGAGTTAAATTATTTACCATTTTATAAAAAAGCAGCAATCTGTGTTTCTCCCTTCTACCTTTCAGATTTTAGTTTAACATTGGGAAAATGTTGAAAATTGCAAATTCTTGAAAACTGTTTCATATATCAAGTTGATATTAACTAGGCATGGTTACTTGATGCTCATCTACCAATTTTAATATAAATGAACAAATAAAATGTTGTTAGTTGTTTATTCTTAAAAACCGTTTCATAATTGATATTAACTAGGCATTTTAACATGATAATAATCTACCAAATGAAAGATTTTACTACCAATTGGCAGTCACCTCAGATCGCTGATTTAACTCTGTTGGAAAATCCAAAGCCACAAGGTGAGCGATACAGGCTCACATGTGAGCTTCTGATTATTTTTACCTTTAAAGTGTTCGAAAAGGGAATCTTTTGTAATATTTGATTCGTTGCTCTGTTTTGGGGACATTTTATCAAGGATTTTTCAAAATTCTTTGGGGTTACTTTTTGATGTTTCGCGGATTTTTTTCTCCATTTCTAATTGGATTTTTTAAGGAATTCCATCTCCACTTTATAATTTCTACTAGCTGTTTTTAATAGATTTTTATTTCTAAGATTTCATTCTTAATGCAATTACTTCTTGCTGTGTGAAATAGCTTTTCTTTTCTTGCATGACATTTTATACCATGATTTGTTAACTATGTTGTTTCTGATGTTGATCTTTTTACTGCAATTTTCAAAGGATTTCCTCTGTTTTTCTAGAGAAAAAAATACCATATCACTCACTACCTCGTCAATATCGTGATTCTCTTGGCTCTATTTTCTCGCAAAGAGGCGGTACAATTCCTTTAATTATCTTTATCAACATTATCAAAGAATTTGATTTTGTCATTTTCTCTCCACTTAATATTTTTATTAAGATTAGTTTTATCCTTTTCTTTATTTGTTATATTATTTTCGATTTCTAACTTTACATGTATTTGTTTATGCCTATCTAACAGTAACAGCACACTATTTCAAATTCAGAAATATTCTCAAATAAATTTGAAGATACGATGAAATAATCAATAAGACTAATCACTTAGATAACATCACTTACAAAAATCATTGTTCCTGGACATGCGATGACATGATTAAGGCACTGAATCTTTTTCTAGACAACATTTTTGTTCGTTTCGGCAACATCGTCTATCAACAGGTCATTGGAATTCCCATGGGAACAAACTGTGCACCTCTCATTGCAGATCTTTTCCTGTTCTGTTACGAACGGGACTTTATGAAAAAACTACAGGATGGAACCATACAAAACAGTGATCAACTTATTTCAATTTTAAACAATAACAGCAGGTATATCGACGATATCCTTACTATTGATAATCCCCAGTTTTTAGACTATGTCGACCTCATTTGCCCACAAGAACTGTAACTTAATAAAGCAAACAATGATTCTAAATACTGCCCATTTCTCGATCTAACTATTATCGTTGACTCTGGTAAAATTAAAACTAAACTTTATGATAAAAGGGATGATTTTGATTTCACTATTACTAATTTCCCTTTTCTTGATGGCGACGTTCCTGCAGCACCATCATACGGGGTGTATATATCTCAACTGGTACGATTCGCACGCGTCTGGTCTACTCTTGACGATTTTAATGAACGTAAGCTTACTATCACATCCAAACTATTAAAACAAGGTTACAGATTTCATAGATAAGAAGTTTTATAGAATATATGAACATTTGGTATCTAAGTATAATGCGACTCGGAAACAGCTTTTTACTAAAGGCATTTCTCACCCTCGTTTTTACGGAAATGTTGTTAAAAAATGATAAAAATCCAGAGAAACTGGCACGTAACTTACATTCTTTGCGTAATAGGGGATATTGGCCGGATATTCTTCATGATTCCGTTAAATTGGCTTTGGGATCCAATGACCTGAAGATTTTACAATTATACTAGCCTCTCACTGATACTGCCGATGTCTACTGAAATCCATGATGATTCTTTACCAAACCCTTTACCAAAACTATATTTATATTATAGTTCATTATGAAGTGTGGCCAATCATTGACTACATATGGGTGCAACCATTCTATTTTCGGGACCATGGTCATAATTTATAAAGGACAAGACGGTACCCTTGGTTTAACCCTTAGAATATGGAGTAAGTGAACACGAGACCATAACACATATGTTTACTCCAACTGCAAAAATTTTAATGAGCTGTATGGCCATTTCGGAAATTAATTCCTCATTAGCAGCACTAGAACCCAAACATAGGAAATCCATAATTTCAAAAAATGCTCAAAATGCACAAAACCAAAGGAAATCCGAGTAAGCAGTAATATCAAATATAACTGAGGACAAAACTACGAGGGAGGGAGTTAATCCTTAGGTTTTAGAATTTACATAAATACATAAATTTAGATAGTAGTAATTGAACAAAGTGTACACATGAGATATTATCTCATGTACAAGTACACCATATCTAAGAAAAATAAAGAGCATACATCTCTACCACGGGGAATTGTTTTACCAACTCCACACTGCAATAAAAAACAAACTCCTGTATTAAATATTTTACGAAAGGATATGGAGTAAGGGAACATGAGACCATAACACATATGTTTACTCCAACTGCAAAAATTTTAATGAGTTGTATGGCCATCTCGGAAATTAATTCCTCATCAGCAGCAATAGAACCCAAACAAAGGAAATCCATAATTTAAAAAAAATTAACACTAATTTAAAAAAAAACAGGATTTGTTATTTAAAAAATTTACCATTGGCGACCCCCCCCAAAAAAAAAAAAATATTTTCACATTAGCCTTTTTCCAACTTTCAGGCAGTTTCATTTGATCCATTGATACTTTGAAGATCTTTGAAAGTGGTACTGATAGTTCTGTAGCTGTTTAGGATGCATTTGGTCTGATCCTGGTGATTTTGTTACCTTTAATTTTTCTAAATGCTTTTGAATGTTTTCCTGAGTAAATTGAATTTGTGCTATTTCCTCTTCAGTTCTTTTATTTAAAGTAAGCGCATTTGGGCAGTCATATTCTAAAGTGAAAAGGCTCTGGAAGAAATTGTTAAGTAATTCTGCTTAAATTTGATCATCCGATTGTAGTTCGCGATTTCATCAATAACACATAGAATGTGTTCTTTGGCTTTTGTTTTTGACTGAATTCATCTAATTTTTTTTCTTTTCTTTATAAGTGCGGATTCGCTTTCATCATTTATCTAGGATGTATAATATTTTCGTGGTACGGATTTGCTCACTGGTACGTGTTCTTTATTTATAATTGATAGTTTATTGTCAAATCGGTTCAAAAGTTCATTGATCCCCACCCTGGGCCAACTCCAAATCCCAGTCTATGTCTTTCAGCGTATTTTTATGCTGTTATAGTTTCCTCTAAAAAAACACAGTTTATCATCATTGTGCCTCTTGTGTTTATTTCCCAATTGGAAATTAAAATTCCAGTACTTCATGGTCACCGTTACCTATAGGTGCGTTATGATCTATTATATAGTGTCTATCAGCCCTGTTATTCTTTGTAATTGCTTGTCCGATTATAAAACTATATTGCTTGTCCGATTATTAAACTTGGCATGAACCATAACCAGGATTAGCAGCTTAAATAATGGCATGGCAACTGCTTTCCGCCCCGCCGAAGAAATTCCGAAATCCTGTCTTGGAATTATTGCTCTTTTTCGTAACATTTTTGATTGTTTTGTTGCTTTTTATCTATATATATTGAAAACGATCGGAGATGAAGTTTAAATTTAAAAAATGTACAGCATAATGAAATCTACATGTACATATCCTACAATTTCGAATGAGACTGTTTCATACATCAAATAGAAATTAACTTTGCATTACAATTTGATATTCATTTACCAGCTGTTTAATATTTCCTACGATCGTAAATTCTAAATGGCTACCACCATTTAAGGTTTTCTTTGAACTCGTTGTTAAATTGTTTCTGAAAACTGTTAAATTGTTACATGCATCAAGATGTTTTTGTTACAATTGCTTATTCTTAACAAACGTTCAATACATCAAGCTGATATAATTAACAATGCATGGTTAGATGATCATCTACAATGTGCTTTTAGTGCGTTGATCATAATTTCAAGATTCCTACCACAACATACTTTAATTAAATTGCAAACAGGAAAATCTTGAAGATCGCACATTACTGAAAACCGTCTAAAACATCAAACTGATATTTGGCCTTCACCAAAAAATGATTGTTATTAACGTATTAATTCGCGGATGCTTATTTTCGCGGTTTATGCAAGATCGACATATCTGCAAGTATCAATTTTCACGGTTTTCAATGCTAAAAAGACTTTTTCTATACAAAAACTCATTTTCACGGATACTATTTTTCGCGTTCCAGAGCCAGCCGCGAAAATAGCGAAAATTAGTACACCGCAAAAATTAAACCGTTTACAGTATTTGATTTCAGTCCCGATTATAAAACCTAAATGTCCGCCACTGCAGATTCAACTTAAAGGAAAAATTGGTAGTTATTGAAACCATTTTCACATATCAAGGTGATATTAACTAGGCATGATAACCTGATGGTCATTTACCGAAATGCATGAGAATCATAAATTCAAAATGGCTGTCACTCTAGATCATGTGGTTAAACATGGACGCTATGTGAAATGTATTAACTGATAATTTATCAATCCAAAATAGCCGCAACTGCGGATCTTGATTTAACATTGAAGTCTATTGAAACATTTCGGTTGCATAAATTGCTTATTCTTGAAAAACGTTCCATATACACAGTTTATATTAACAATGCATGGTTACACGTTTGCCCTCTACTAATTGTGATACTGGGCCACCAACACAGATTTTAGTATAGCATAAGACCTCTTGGAAAAAATGCTAATGACTAAATTTTTCCCTCCACTTTATAGCTTAAACGTAGTTTATTTTAAATAATTTACAAAAGGATAGATACAAGTTGTCACAACCTAGATCGTCCTCTCTCAAGTGCAGAAATAACAATATATAATTTGCATGGCATTATACATAAAACTATAGAAAAAAACAAATTAAAGTAAAAGAACAGCAAGGCGTTGCATTTATACTGAAAAATATAGAATGCAACAATGTATCTAAACATATTTTGGCTGTTAAATCTATGTGCACATGACCGCTCAAAACATTTACTTAGTAAAAAATTAAATTAAAATAAATTTTATCCAATTGAAAGTACTTGTTAACAAAATTGGGTTTACAATTGTACATAGATAGTAATTTAGAGTGATTATTATTATGTCGTTAAAATCTTTCAGATAGTTTTATGAAATACATAACATCTTTGAAAATTTAAATATTGTCATCAAGGTTATATTCTCCATTACCATGCAAGAGCGCATAGAGGATTAATGGATTAACCAAGTGTTAGTTATTAAGTAAAATTTGTCTTAAATTTTCATATTTTGGCCTTTCAAAAAAGAAATGATATGGGGTTCCATTTGCATTACAGTGACGGCATTTTGGATCATCAACAAAATTATATCTATAAAGTTCATAATTCAGTATTACATGTTCGAAAGTGGAATATTTCCAGATTATTGGTCTGAAGGAATCGTTATTGCCGTTCCAAAGAGTGGAGATTTATCAGATCCGAATAATTACCGTCCTATTATTTTAGTTAGTGTTCTTTCAAAACTGTTTACGTCAATTTTAACGAATAGATTGGTATATTGGGCCGAAGACGAAGAGAAGATTATAGACAACCAGTTTGGTTTCCGGCCTGGACGTTCTACAATCGACGCAATCTTTATTTTACATGGAATTATTACACATCTCTTACAGCAAAAGTCCAAATTGTATACTGCCTTTATTGACTTTCGAAAGGCTTCGATAAAGTGATACGAAGAATACTCTGGTATAAACTCTTACAAAATGGTGTTAGTTCAAAATTTATTGCAATTATAAAAGCTGTATATGAATCCGTCCGTTTAAGAATAAGAACTAATGGGAATTTATCAGATTCATTTGAAAAATTTCTTGGCGTCAAGCAAGGTGAACCATTATCACCGTTATTGTTCTTATTTTTCATAAACGATATCATCCAAGATATTCATGTTGACAATAATGAAGATATTTTCAAACTGAATAATTATTTGGTGTATTTAATATTATTTGCTGATGATACCGTTTTGTTTGCAAAATCTCCAGAAACACTGCAATTATTGCTTGATAAGCTTGCTATATACTGCAGAAAGTGGAACATTACCGTTAACATAGATAAAACTAAAGTAGTTGTCTTTCGTAATGGTTGGCAGCCAGTAAACAATCAATTCTTTTTTAATGGGGATGTGTTGGAAATAGTTGACTCGTATATATATTTAGGAATGCTGTTGTATTCAAATGGTAAATTTGTTAAAACTCAAAAGAGGATTTCACAACAAGGAGCTCGTGCACTTTCGTCTCTATTGAATTCTTTTAAACGAGTATTTATTGGAACAAAACAGAAGTTTTTTCTGTTCAATACTATGGTTGGATCATCGGGCCAACGATATAGAAGTAGTCCATAATTGCTTTTGTCGTTCTGTTCTAAATGTTGGTAAATCTACACCATTAGTATTTTTATATGGTGAACTTGGTCACCTACCTATGTGTATTTTAAGAAAGTATAGAATTGTAAAATATTGGTTACGTATAATTAATGAACAGCCAAGTATAGTGTATGATATTTACAAATTATTATGTGTTGATGCATCAAATGGTAAAACAAATTGGGCTTCGAATGTTAAAAATTTGTTGTTTAGTTTAGGATTAGGTTACATATGGGTAAACCAGGACACAATTAATGTATCTTTTGATTTTATCAAATGTCGTATCGATGATCAATATTATCAGGATTGGTATACCAGTGTATCTGATTCTGAGAAACTGTCTTTATATAGTTCATACAAATTGGGCTTCTGTATTGAACAATATCTATATTATGATTTTAATGTTAATATTTTGACTAAATTACGAAGTGGGACACTTAAGTTAAATGTTGAAAGTGGCCGTTATGATAATATACAAAGAGACTTGCGCATATGCAACTGTTGTAATTTGAACATTATTGAAAATGAATATCATTTTGTTTTGTCTTGCCCTGCATATAGAACATTAAGGTATCGTTTTTTGCCAAAATATTATTGTTCTTGGCCAAATATCCACAAATTAAAACGTCTTATGTCATGTAATTCCATGAGTTTGTAATTTTCTTAACTCAGCATGGAAGCTGAGGTTACACATTGTTCGTTGAAAATAAGTCTATTTTTATTTTGTAACTACATTTTTGATTGTTCTCTGTCATATTTGTCACAATTGTATATTATGTCATTTTGCTATAGCTATTGTTATGCTTTATGCAATAAAGAAGATTCATTCATTCAATTCAGTATAGAACACGAATTCAATAATCTAGTGAGAATTGCATAGTATTTACATTCACCATAGTAATAATGAGGAGGAGTCTTTTTAGATTTTAACTGCAGAGATGATTTAAAGGATGAATACGTGCTACTGTTTTAATTGAATTGTCCAATTTGTTCCACTCAATTATTGTGGAAGGGAAGACAGAATTTTTTGTACTTTCAAGTCTATAAAATGGGACCATAAGGTCAGAATTGTGAGACTTATTCGACAGTCGGTGGGATGTGTGTGTTTAAGGTGGTTCGGGTGTGTAAGCACACTCCATCAGAATTTTTCAATAAATTGCAGAATTACACCTTAAAATATTAACTTCCAAGATATTAAAAGAAAACAAAAAACAAAATCGGGGTCACGGACATATAATATCACAATCTTACACCGTAAATAAAAATTGTTTGGTTCAAATGTTAGGGAAAATTATGATTTAAAAAAAAATAATCAAGTTACATCGATATCAATGGTAATTTTGATTAATTATCTCGAAGCCATGAAATGGCTGGAGAGATATTGATATGGCAAGAAAAAATCACGTGCCCCGCATGAGGCTTCAAGCCTATTAACAGCTCTAAAAGATGATCTTCGTGCTTCCAATAAAATATAGTGCGCAAGTTCCTTTAAAAATCGGATACATTTAGTATTTAAGTTATATTTCTTTATTTTCTTGAGTTGAATACAGTGTTGTTTTATTAAACTGAAAACAATATGCATGTTAATCAAATTACTCGTTTTTTACTCGTTGCTTATAGAAAGTGAATGGCTGATGGGAAAACACGCCCATTGACCTTTATAAGATGTTTTTATTGGTTTAAAATGAAACATACGATAAACACGTCATATGTGTATTCACACAGCTGAAGCGATCTATATTTAAAGTTTACATAAGAAGCGCGATTAATTTAGTATAATAACATTGAGTTTATTAAATTACGTTTATAAATTTTCAAAGTCAGTAACGTATTTATTGTTTTGAGTATCAATTAGTGCTTAATAGGTTCAGGGATTGGTGTTCTATAATTATGATTTAAATTATTTATTTAGGTCAAACATGTCCCCATTCATAGTTACAAAAAATCGTTGTAGTGTGTATTCTTAAAATAGTGTAGTAAATGTTTCATCGCTATTTGTTCGTTCGAATTTTCGCACAAATCAATAATCAAGCGCAATTTGGCCAGTTACAGCGATTTTAAAGACTGAAAACTTCTTAAAAGGCTCTCGCTTTGCGGTCGCCTTTTAAGAAGTTTTTACGCCTTTAAAATCGCAATAAGTGGCCAAATGCGCTTCATAATATATAATAGCAATGAAATCAACATGCGAAATCACACATTCCGATTATTTTCACGTATTACGGACTATAACTTAATACGTGCAGACGTATGCAGTAGTTCTTTGGATGACTACGAAGTTTTGCCACATGTAGAATTTCAGGGCTTCGAGATTCAGCTCCATCGGAGCTTTGATTTTGTATATTGCTAGTCCCTGTATTGAACTTTTTAAAAATGAAAAGAAAAATGGGAGTCACCAACCTTATGTAATTTTTTTATAATATCAAATATTTCGTAGTGATATCCTTGTAAATTTTTTTTTAAATTATCTCTATTAATTAAACTTTCATTTCAAAGAATTTTACAGTACAAATACTTTTTTTTGTCTAAAATGAATTCTTGTATAAGAGAAATGGGCCTATTATTTGTGTCTTGACCAAAATATTGTAAAGATTTGTCCACATTTTAGAATGTTTGTATATTACTCTTTAATCAATAAAAAATATCCATCAAAGCATAAAACATGAAATCAAAATGGCGGAATACTACCGAATCACCTTAAAAATTCAGGCGTGTCGCCAACTTTTATGTTGTAAAATAGTTGTAGTTTTCTACAAGTTGTTCTTTCTGATAATTTTTCCAAATTTGTCTCCGAATATAATTTTTTATAATTACAATAAAATGGCAAACCTTTAATAAATAATTCTGACAGCTTCGCGTTGAAGCTTCTGGAGTTTTTCAGTATAAGTTTCACCACAATTGTCCCATATTTCACACCCATATTCGAAAAGAGGAACTTATTACACGTCTAGTAATACCTTCACTCAACGAGCTGGGATATACT
Source organism: Modiolus philippinarum (assembly GCA_002080025.1). Classification (NCBI taxonomy): domain Eukaryota; kingdom Metazoa; phylum Mollusca; class Bivalvia; order Mytilida; family Modiolidae; genus Modiolus; species Modiolus philippinarum. The sequence continues at coordinate 15,376 of MJUU01030100.1, forward strand.
GAAAAAAAATCACTTAGAAAAAAGAAGGCAAACGGGGAATGTGTCAAAGAGACAACGACCCAAAGGGGAGTAATAACAACTCAAAGCCACCATAAGATCTTCAATGAACGGTGAGAAAACCCCACATCCAACGGTAGGTCGGAGTCGGCCCCTGAATAAAGAGTAATCAAGTTCAGCGAAATAAACACCATCCTAGACTCCTATAGACATAAAGTAAACTAACTAGAAAAAAGACAAGACACACAAAGGCTTAATTAATTTCCTGACTTAGGACAGGCGCAAACCTGCTGCGGCGGGGTTAAACTAGTTTTATTGGGCCCAAACCTCCCCCTACAGCCAATGTGATAAATAAAAAACAATAGTAACAACAATAAAATTCAGTTAGCAACAGGACTGAGTCAATTGTGAAAAATTAAACTGAAACAACTAAATATACGGACACAAAACATGAAATCACAAAAGACTACTAGCAGTTAACTGACATGCCAGCTCCAGACCCATTACCAAACGACAAATAGAATTATGTACCCTCAGTATACAGCTTCCACCAAGATCCCTTCCCGTGAGGAGTTTAGCATAATGATTTCATGCATATACCAGAATACATAAACAGAAAAGACACACAAAGGTTTACTAAATTTCCTGACTTAGGACAGGCGCAAACCTGCTGCGGCGGTGTTAAACTAGTTTTATTGGGCCCAAACCTTCCCCCTACAGCCAATGTGATAAATAAAAAAACAATCGTAACAACAGTAAAATTCAGTTGGCAACAGGACTGAGTCCTTGTCTGTTCGTCCGAAATCTGGTATCCTGGTTTGTTGTTATGAGTTGTATGCCATAAACAATTTTAGTCTTCTCAGATTTCATCTTCCTGCTTGATATGACTTTGAGTTTTTACTGCTAAATGGTCATAATAGTGAAATTTACGTCACAAATTTCATCGATCTACCTGAAGCGATTCATTTGAAATTTGTTACGCTGCTTTCTTGTTGTCACAAGCTTAATATAGTTATTCCATATTGTGGGATGCCATTTTCAAACACATGGATTGCTACTTTTTGTTTATTTCTAGAGGATTATATCAATACATCCAAACTTGTATTGTGTTTGCATTTATTATCTATTGATGTATTGTGTCAATACCCGCTTAAACTAACATCTGCCATATTGGTTCCCAGTTGGAGTATAACTGACTGCAAGCATTTGTTGATATTAACTGAGCATTGTAACATGGCGGTTATCTATCAGATGTACGTGTGATGTTCCTGCCAATCATTTCATGTAGTTTTCCAAAAAGCATGTTTGAAATGCCGGGTAGATTAAACTATAATTACAATTTGCAATAAAAAAGGAATCTAGAAGATGGCAAGTGGGAAATATTCTAATTTTAATGATGTAGTTTTTATGAAAGTTTTTTTAAGAATAGTTACACAGATAAATTTTTAAAATACCAGAGACCAAAATGGGATCAAACAAAAACATTTTATCTCGGAATTTTCTACACTTATATTCAGTACAGTTTTTGCATTGTGTTAAGCTCCCCCAATACCGCATAGCAAAAAACGGACGCCAAACGTTTTGGAAACAACAAGTTATATTCGCTCTTATCTGTCGTCAGTTCTTTATCCGGTGAATACATGTATTGTCACGTCCGCTTTGTATGGTGAAATGTATTGAACATGTTCACACTATGGAACGCAAATTTACTCTACCTAACAAACTGTCCAGTAAATGTATGGTAGATTTACGTTTTGTTCGGTTTCCATGCGTTGTATTTTTGTGCGTCTTGCATCCGTTCATATTCAGCAGATTAAATTAATGAAATGGAAAGATATTGGATAAACCGTTGAAGTTCTGAACACGCACTGGAAACTACGGGACGAGCACCCAATTAAACTAATTCATGGCGGCTGGCTATCTGTTTATCCAATAGAAGATATTATCGCTAAATGTTCATGTTTCTTATGTTATTTTGTTATTTGAGGCTGCATGCAAGATTTTGGTCTTGAGTATTTTCAATGAAATTTTTTGGTCTGAATCTGTGTTTTTTTTCTCCGGCTCTTCCTTTTCCTAAGGGTTTTCTTAGACCTTTTCCTGTCGTTTGAAAAAAAATGAATTATATTTTTCAACCACGCCTGATGATTATCTCTGTCAAAATAACGAAAACCAAATACACATATACCCAAAGGGTCACTTATTATCAGCACTCTACATCCGTCCGCTAACTTTTCATAAGCTGTAGCAATCAGTTAGCATCCGTCGTCGTTGTAAACCCCTTTTCAGGATCTTCTCTTCTAAAGCCACTAGATATTTACTAAGCAAACCATTTCAGGGGTATGTAATTTTGAGTTCGTATGCCAAACAACGCATATGTCGACTGTAGCTAAAAATATAACATAGGTGCAAATTGCTTTTTTTTCGGAAATAACTCAAAAAGCATCACATATATTAAGAATTAACAATCAGTAGAATGATCGACATGATACGACCTACCTTGCCTGCGATTCTGAAGAAAATCTGATATATTCTGTCTTGGAGTTATCAACCCTTTTCCGTAATTTTTGTCAATTTTTTAAAATTTCTTTTCGTCTAATATTTTGGAAATGACGGGAAAAAGCGATGAGGTTTAATGGCAAAAACGCTCAGCTCAGCCAGAGCTACCTATCCTGCAATTTTGCAGAAAAAAAACTGTAGATCCCTAAAATATTGCAGAAAAATTGTAGACCCTATAATTTTATATGCCCCTTTTCCTATGAATTTTCAAGAGTTTGAGAAAAAAGTATTTGAGAAAGAGTTTCAGGTTGAATTGCGAAGAATGTTCAGCTCGTGGAAAAAAAATCTACATATCATCACTACATGTAACTGACCGACACGGGGAACTTAGTTAAACATGAGACACTCAAATAATTTTCGTTAGTTCAAATATGTATGCTCAAAGTTTGTGTTCGTACCTCATAGTAGGGTGCCCAAGAGACGATTTTTCCAATTTTGGGTTAACGGAATAACACACATGTACACCTGCATTATACATGTTTCGAAAGAGGAGATGGCGCATCGAAACGAAGATGTCGTAGTTATAGGCTATGGTAACATTTTAATTTAAATGAGGTAAAAGGTCAGTTCCTGAAATTAAGAAAATTTTGATGCTACTCAAATTTAGCTTTATTTCAAATATAAAACCACAACAAAATTTTAATAATAATTGTGAATTTTACGTGGATAGTCCGTGTGTTTTACTTTTTAAAATGGTTTGTCTTTTGTCTTTATTCAACAAGTTTCAAATTGGCATTTTGTTTTAAAGGTCCGTTATTTTTTTTGCACCTCCATAATATAAAAGGTTATTTTAGGTATAAATAACTGAACATTTATAACTTTCATATGACGATTCCTATAGAGTAAACCTTAGATTTAATTTTAAGTCTAACTTTCTTAACAATTAACAAATGTTTATTCGAAATAAATTGTATTTTTCGTCAAAAAACATATACTGATATAAAACTTGGTTACACCGAAACATAACCCTATTATATATTATCTGAAATGATATGGAAATCTCATTTAAAATGTGAAAATAAATACACTTGCGTGGAAATTCAAAACGCAAGCAACTTAAAATTGTCATTAGAATTACATAATTTTATTGGACTTAGGTTTGACAAGTACGTTTCAGAAAAAAATAATAGACTTCGATCACCTCGCGTTGTACACTATAAGGCAAAATACCAACTAGAGGGTTGGCACATCAACTGAAATTTTGAGGTTTTACTCAAATTTTAGCGTTTTATTTGTTGATTTCTCTGTAACGGTCGACATTTGATCCATGATTTCTGGAACATATGTACATTGGTATTTCCGTTCAAATTAGAATATTTCGGAATTAAGGCATAGTTAACTTGCATTCAATGAAAATGTCGTTAATTTAGACTCAAATTTACCCAGACAATATAGGAAATGCATTTAAAGATCTTCACTTTTGATACTGCTTGAACAATTTCAATTAAATTTGAACTTAATATTCCTTGGGTGGGCCCCATCAAAGTCTTTGATTTTTATGTTGAAATTCCATTAAGATGGCCGCCAGAGGGGAACACAGTTTGACATAGGAAACTATGGAACATTCAAATATATTTTCTTAAACCACCTGAACAATTTTGAATGAATTTGATCATAATATTCTTTGAATGTTCCCTTCACAGTTTGTTATTTTTATTTTGAAACTTCGTCCAAGATGGCTGCTAGCGGGGAACATGGGATGGGCAAAGTTTGTGATTTTGTTGCTGATATCTCATCCAAGATGGTTACCAGCGGGAACATAGTTTAATAAAGGAACCTATGGAAAATACAATCAACTAACTTCACCTCCTTAAATGTTTGAATATTTTTGATTAAATTTGAATTTAATAGTCCTAGGTTTGGCCCATTCAAAGTTTGTGATTTTTTGTTGATACTTCATCCGTATGGCAGCCAGCGGGAGCATAATTTATCATAGGATCCTATTAGAATATGTTCAAAAATCTCCTATTAAGGTAGATCGGTAGTCTTCCGCCATTTTGAATTTGTTATTTATGTCGTTATGGTATTATCTGCTTTTCAAATATGCAAATATTTTATTCGTAATGAATCATTCAATATTGTATCCATAATACAAAATGCAAAGGATCTACATGGACTTGATTTCACATGTCTTTATCTAATTAGATGAGGTATGGTAACTTTATAATTAAATAAATTGGAAGAGGATTTTTGAAAAAGGGAGATAATCTGATAAAAATATTTTACAAAGATATCACTATGAAAATTTACATTTTACAAATTAAATGGAAAACAAAATCGGTGACCCCCATTTTTCTTTATATTTTTTGAAAGTATGTTGAAAGGGCTAACACATGAGGAAAGAAGAAAGAAATCTATGGAAAAGTTCTAAAGAAATCAACAATATACCGGTTTTTCTCTATATATTCATTAGAAATATTTGATTATTTTGATATCAGTTATTTTAAAAACAAGCACGATGACCCCCTTTTTTTATTTTTTTATTTCAATGCTTGTATAAAAAGGAAACTTTCCTGTAAAAATAAAGAAAATCTGTGGAAAAAAATTTGGAGTACCCATCTACCTTAAATTGCTCGAACAATTTTAACCGCATTTGATCAAAATATTCCTTTGATAATCCACTATAAAGTTTGAGATTTTTTATTCATACCTCATTCAAAATGGTAGCCCGCAGAGAACAGATTAACCCTGTTAATTACGTACAATGCATTCATGAGATATTTTAGCTCATCTGACTCTGACCCAAACGGTCAGTGTGAGCTATTGCCATCACTTGGCGCCCGTCATCCGTCCGTTTAACTTTTCACGTTTCCATCTTTTTCTCTAAAAACACTAATGCAAATTCAACTAAACTTTGCAGGAATGACGTATGGAAGGTCCTTCACAAAGATTTTTCATTTCGTTCCGATCCGATAAAAAACATAGCCGCCAGTGCGGAACTTAGGTTTAACATTGGACCCTATGGAAAAAAAATCACATTTTCATCTTTTTCTCTGAAACCACTACAGCAAATTCAACCACACTTTACAAGAATGATGTATGGAAGTTCCTTTAATAAGATAGCTCATTTCATTCCGATCCGATAAAAAAACATGGCCGCCACCGCGGAACTTGGGTTAAACATAGAACCCTATGGGAGAAATCACATTTTCATTTTCTCCTCTGAAACCAAAATAGCAAATTCAACCAAACTTTACAGGAATAATGTATGGAGGGTCCTTTACAAAGATAGCTAATTTCATTCTGATCCGATAAAAAACATGGACCGCCAGCGCGGAACTTGGGTTTAACATAGGACCCTATGGGAAAACACATTTTCATCCTCTCCTCTGAAACCACTGAAGCAAATTCAACCAAACTTTACAGTAATGATATATGGAAGGTCCTTTACAAAGTTGGCTCATTCTATTCTGATCTGATAAAAATATGGCCGCCAAGCCGAAACTTAGGTTTAACATTGTTCCCTATGCCAAAAATGACATTTTCATCTTCTATTCTGAAATCAATAAAGCAAATTCAATTAAACTTTACAGGAATGATGTACTAAAGGTCCTTAACAAGGGTTGCTAATTTCGTTCGGATCTAATAAAAACATGGCAGCAAGTGTGGGACTTGGGGTTAACATTGGACCCTATGAGAAAAATCACATTTTCATCTTCTCTTCTGGAACCACTGAAGCAATTTGAACCAAACTTTACTAGAATGATGTATGGAAGGTGCTTTAAAAAGATTGCTCATTTAGTTACGATCTGACGAAAAACAAGGCCGCCAGCGGGGAACAAAGTTTATATATATATATAATTGGACCTTTGGGAAAATCTCATTGCATCTTCTCTGAAACCACTGAAGCAAATTCAACCCAACCTTACAGGAATGATGTACAGAAATTGCTCATTTCATTTCAATCCGAATGTCCTTCAGCTGGGAACATATTTTAGCATTGGACCCTGTGGGAAAATCATCATTTTCATCATCTGCTCTTAAACTACTGAAGCAAATTTAACTAAACTGTACTGGAATGATGTGTACAAAGTCCTTTGTATGGAACTCTATAGCTGTCATATGTTCATATAATTTATTTTGTTCTGTCTACTTTATATTTCATTATGTTAGTTTATTGTGTTGTTATGTTGATTTATCATTTTGTTGTGTTAAATTGTCTTCTTGTTCTGATAGATTGTCATCTTTATATGTTATCGTATAATTTTGTTGTGTTAAATCGCCGTCTTATTTTATTATTTTGTTGTGTTAAATTTTCTTCTTGGTTATCCATTCTTAAACGTTATGATTTTCAGCTGACCTTAGGATTGCTGATACTGCGGATCTTAGTTAAATATTGTACTATCTGCGAACATTGATTTGAAATGGTAATATTGATAGTCTTCTGCTTTTTCAAACTTATTTAAATTAGATTTAGCGATTGTTCTTTACTGTTAATCTGTTAATGGAAGATCTATCAACATTCCATTTTACTTTCATAAGCAAACAAGTTAAAATTCTTGTCGAACTAACAA